>JAQIUQ010001429.1:30000-281206 GCA_030378365.1 Hybognathus amarus | reverse complement strand
TGGATGTACTGGTCAGGTTCATCTCTACTGTAACCCACCGAGACGAGGCCGTGCTGAGCCCCACAGAGATGAGGCAGGAGTGACCACATGAAAGGAGGCAGGGCTGAGCCACATGGCCAAGGCCATGCAGAGCCACACAGAGACGGAGGTCATGTTGATTGCACCGCACAGGGCGAGATTCGCTGTGACCGCCTCAGGCTGCTGAAGCTTACGGCATGAACTGGGCGGTCCTGGAGAGCCACTAGGCTGCGCAAAGCCAGCCCTTGGAGCCATGGCCAAGGGAATGGCAGAGGCGCGGTCTCAGGGAGCTTGAGTCCCAGATGGGTAACAGTCACCACCCAGTCCATCTACCATCAGAATTACCTGAATAGTTACTGCAGTGCTTGCTGGTTTTAAGAAATGATCTTTGGGTGGGGCTTTATGTAACTCTAATGCCAAGGGACCCCATTGCCAGTGTCTTCAATGGCTGAAGTAAAGCCACAGATCAGCTGCTGTAGTGGCTGCCAGATTGCTGAGGGATGACCAGTATACTGGGAGGATCACACAGCTGAGAGGACAGAACTGACCAATGGTGGAACCAGGTTAAAGGGTAGTGCTCCGTTAGTTCTGGTGATGGAATTTTGATCATAGATGAGAAAAAGGAACAAGAACTTAATCTCAATTTATAAATTGATAAAGAATTATAATACGAAGCTTTTATACCCATTCTTTGGGGAGGAAACTGGTAGGAAACCCGGAGGGCAGTTGGGGAAATGGGAGTATTTAGCACCTGGAATGAATCCCTGGATGCATGAGCCATGAACTCTGTAACGGACAGCTCTGAGTGAGAACAATAAGGAGACCACGAGCAAGGAGATGCAACAGAGGTGGTTGAAAGGGTGGGTGGATTTTGCTTCTGACTGGGAGTGTAATGCTGCTGTTTTAAGCATAATCAACATCAGCTAAGTTAAACACTCAAAGAATAACAGTGGTCAAAATTATATTGAATACAGTAAATGTATTTTAAAGCACATTGCTGTATTACCTTTGTGATAGAATTCTCAGAAACTGTGCGTTTTTAAGTGAAATGGCACTAAAGCATTACAGAGCAATTGCACCGAAGCTCTGGAATAGATAATGACTGTTTTTAAATCAAGCTGGAAATACTTATTTTTATAGTCTGGCATGTGGAGACTTGCTTTTTTATTGTGTCTCAGTTTTATTCTGCACTGTTGGCTGTTTTCTCTTGTCTTTGACTTCCACTTGACTCAAAGGTTGTTAAATGTGACAATCATTTAGTGATGGCCACCTGGTATGGAGTCACTTACAAAGCTTGCCATGGAAAAATGTACAGCACTTGTGGCATTTCTTACTAATCAGCCTACATTTATCTCAGAAACCGGTTCTCTCCCTTTTTACGTAGTTTAATGTCTCTGGTTTGTCTCAAAACCAAGAAAACATGCATTTTTTTCCCTAAAGATATTTTTTCCAAAATAGTTGTATGGATGCTATCTTTAGAACTTTTGGCATGAAAACAAACTGAGGATCTACCATTTTTTCATGATTTTTCATGTTCTCTGCTATTTTAAAATAAAAGTCTGAACTCGCTTTATGAGTATGAAAATATTCTTTTGCATATTGATAGAATTATGGTTCCTCTGCAATGTGTGTTTGAAAATCAGTCACCAAATATGGAAACTAGAGATTGTAAGCTTTCAAATGATATATAGTTTGTCAATATTACTAAAGGTATTTACTAAGATATAATTGATTTAAAAATATAGTGGCAAACGTCCCAGCCTGTGGGAGGGTAAGGAGCTTTATACTCGGTATGATGCACTGACACGGTCAGATGAGAACAAAACGTGATCTAAAAAACTCTAAGTTGCTTCACGCCTGAATCTAAACGAGTCTCAAATCTGATGAAGTATTGCCAGTCAGTGATTCTGTTATTTCGCTGTTTATTAGCTTTGAAACCATCTGTTTTATATAAGGCGAAACTTGACTTGCTATAAGACACCGGGCCGAATGTCCCCCAGATATGGAGAGTAAACTGATAGTTTGGACTGACAGCAGTGAATATTTCCTTAAGAGTAGATCACAACAAGACAAGAAAGACTATTTCAATCAGTTTTTAACGTGAGCAGATTCTCTGGAAAGGTGAAAGCCAAAGCAACAGCGTCAGCGTAAGCGCGAAGAGAACTCGTACCGTTCTGAGCCTCGATGACGGCCGGCTCCACCTGATCCAGGTCCTGCTTCACTCGCAGCTGCTTGTCTTTGATCACTTCCTGCTGCTTGTAAACTGCTTCCTGTATCTCCTGACTCATGACCTGTGAAGCAGAGCGAGAGGTTAGGTGGGCAGCGAGGGGTTGATGCACATGAGGGTCTGTCGGGGGTCACTCGGAGCTCGTCTTGCCTTCTTCTTCTCGGCCTCCTGCTGGTCCTTCACCATCTTCTTCAGCTTGTCGTTGGCGGCAGCGTTCTTGACCTCCAGCTCCTGACTCTTGATCCGCAGGTCACGCCGCAGCTCCTCCACCTGAGACACGCATAACACGCTAAATCAGGGTACTATACGGGGCAGTAATGCATTACAAGTGACGTCACACATCAAAAAATTAATCTGATTCCATCGCGCACAAGTAACACATCACTCTATAAATTAAAAAAAAGTTTTAAACTTTTAAATTAGGATTCTTTAATATTCCATAACATAGATGAAAAGAAAAGACAAAAAGCAGAACAGCACAAGAGTAACAAAAATACATTATTTTCAACATTCAATAACGATGACCGGTCTTTAGATGGCATGCATTGCTCTAGAGCTCAGGAAATATGGCAAGTGCTCAAAATATGATGATTAGGGCCCAAGCCCTGAAAGGGCGCAGAGCCCTATTGTTTTCCTTCCGATTATTAGGGCCCAAGCCCTGAAAGGGCGCAGAGCCCTATTGTTTTCCTTCCGATTACTTAGGGCCCAAGCCCTGAAAGGGCGCAGAGCCCTATTGTTTTCCTTCCGATTATTTTTTTTTTTTTTTTTTTTTTTTTTTTTTTTTTTTTTTTCTAGCGACTATTCGGGCACTTTTGAGGCCCTTAACATGCTCGAAAACTCTTGAAACTTTGCACACGGGTCAGAACCCGCGGCCATCAGAGCCGGGCTGAAGCTGGTACCCGGGCGTGGCAGGGCGGCTCGTCAGCGCCCCCTGGAATGGGGTCCGAACACCTGGTCCATAACTCAAACACACTTGCATGTAATAATATGAAACTCGGTACACATGTCGATAGCAGAATTTCATCTATACCTCGCGTTCTTGCTTTTTACCCCAGCCCAACAGGAAGTCGGCTATTGAGGTTTTTTTGTAAAACACACGCAATGAACTTTTAAATACTCCTCCTAGAGCTCTGATCCAAATTCGACGAAACTCGGTCAGCTAGAAGTCAAGACATTGAGGATGAAAGTTTGTGTGGGGATTTTTGATATCTCGAACGGTTTGGCCGTGGCGAGGAAACGAAACTATGGCGAGAAACGTGAAACAGGAAGTGTGTCATAACTTCAGCATACATTAACTGATCTGGATGAAACTTCAGCAGTGCGTTCGCTGTAAGAGGACGATCACATGGATGTGACTATTGTGAGTCAAAGTTATAGCGCCACCAACTGGCAGCAGGAAGTGTGTCACTTTCAAAATGCTTTGAAATCACCCTCTTATTTTTACCCGATTTGCTTCAAACTTCATCTGTATAATGTACATACACGGCAGATGAAGACCTATGAATGGATTCTTGATATCTTTGAAACTGTTGCCGTGGCGACGCATCAAACTTTACCATTCTTTTAGGATGCATTCTTTTAGGGATTCGAACATTTGTCCATAAATCAAACACACGTGCATGGATTAATATGAAACTCGGTACACTCATAGATCACATCAGGCCAAACAACTTTCGTGCTCTAAGTTTTACGACAGTTCAAACGGAAGTCGGGAATTATGTTTTTTTTTTTTTAAATAATTGTCCTAGAAAAACATCAAATTACAACCCATGCTGTTACCAATCACCACCAAACTCAGTGTGCATGAAGTCAAGACATTGAGGATGCTATATTCCGGACGGATTTTTGATATCTCGAACGGTTTGGCCGTGGCGGATTTTTTTGACTAAAAAAGGACACATAAAGTGTGTTATAACTTGGTTAGTTTTACTGACAGTTACAAAACTTGCCGTGTATATTGTTCTATTCAAGCCAAACAACTTTCTAATTAACAATAATAATCTCAAACCCACAGAAAGTCAGATATTGTAGTTTGAATATGATCATGCTCTTTCTGAGCCTAGGCCTGTCACACAGTCTGTGTGTGTGTGTGATTGAGTCTTTTGACACACAGTCTCTGTGTGTGTGTGTAGGGGGAGGGGGCTTAATAATTTCACTGTGTGTCTGGCCTGCTAAAGTAAATACATTTCTTAAGCCTGGTATTTTTTAAATAAGTTTTTGTTTTTATTTTTTTATAAGTAAAGACATATAACCTGTTTAATTGTAGTGCATTGACAATAGTTTTATATAATTAGTGTATTAATTAAATTAACTTGGTCCATAAATCAAAAAGGAAGTGTGTTAAAACTTCTGCATACATTAACTGATCTTGATGAAACTTCAGCAGTGTGTTCGTTGTAAGAGGCCGATCACATGGATGTGACTATTGTGAGTCAAATATATAGCGCCACCAACTGGCAGCAGAAAGTGTTTCACTTGCAAAATGCTTTGAAATCACACTCTTACTTTTACCCGATTTGCTTCAAACTTCATCTGTATAATGTAAACACACGCCAGATGAAGAGCTGTGAAAGCATTATTCAATATCTAAGATAATGTTGCCATAGCAACGCATCAAACTTTAACATTCCTTTTTTTTTGATGATTTTGAGTCTCTTAGCGGCTTTTGGGGCCCTTAATGGGTTTGAAAACTCTTGAAACTTTGCACACAGGTCAGATCCCACAGCCATCAGAGCCGGGAAGATGGTACCCGGGTGTGGCAAGGGGGCTAGACAGCGCCCCCTGGAACGGGGTCCAAAAACTTGGTCCATAAATCAAACACGCTTGCATGTAATAATATGAAACTCAGTACACATGTTGATCTCATCGTTTCATATATTCATATATTCTCCTCAAGCCGGACAACTTTCTAATTTACACTCATGAGCTAGGACCCACAGAAAGTCAGATATTTTGGTTTGAAAATGTTGAGTGTCTCTCTGAGCCTACACTTCTGTATGGCAAGCCCTTTAACATTTAAAAGCTAAGTTTGACTATTCGTAATTAACATTGTAGATATCAACAACGTCTTTCTAGTCGTAATTACATTTTGGATAGTTTGTATTATCATTTAAGATATCTGTAACGTAATTGTGACTAGTCGAAACGACAGATAGAGTATGGCAAGCCGTTTTAACATTTAATCATTTTAACCTACTAGTCTCTATTTTCATGCTACTAGTACTTATTTTTTAGATACTAGTATCTATTCCATTAAGTACTAGTACTTATTCATTAGCTACTAGTGCTTATTCTTTAGATACTAGTGCCTTTTCTTTAGATACTAGTGTTTATTCTTTAGGTACTAGTACCTTTTAAAGATACTAGTACTTATTCATTAGACACTAGTCCTTATTTATTAGATACTAGTACTTATTCATTAGATGCTAGTCCTTATTCATTACATACCAATGCTTATTAATTAGTTACTAGTACTTATTCATTAGATGCTAGTACCTATTAAATAGATACTAGTACTTATTCATTAGACACTAGTACTTATTTCAATGGTGACTAGTAACTATTCTTTTGTTACTAGTCACATTTTTTCCAGTGACTTCTATGGTGATCTGTCATTCAGATATCAACTATTCAGTTCTGACTAGTATGTTAGTATGTATTCCAATTGTGGAATACATACTAGTATGTATTCCAAAGCAGGGGTTACGTTTTTGCACGTCGTGCAGAATAACCCTAAAGGCACCAAGGTGGCGGGTGCCACCGGCTTTATATATATATATATATATATATATATATATATATATATATATATATATATATATATATAGATATAGCTGCGAGCAGCGATGGAGGGCCAAAGCCGGCGGTACCGCCATCCCGGTGCCTTTAGGCACCGGGGTTGGTGCCACCGGCTTGGGCCCGCGATCGCTGCTCGCAGCTATATTTTTTTATTTTTTTTTTTTTTTTTTTTTTTTTTTTTCTTTTTCTAGCGACTATTCGGGCACTTTTGGGGCCCTTAACATGCTCGAAAACTCTTGAAACTTTGCACACGGGTCAGAACCCGCGGCCATCAGAGCCGGGCTGAAGCTGGTACCCGGGCGTGGCAGGGCGGCTCGTCAGCGCCCCCTGGAATGGGGTCCGAACACCTGGTCCATAACTCAAACACACTTGCATGTAATAATATGAAACTCGGTACACATGTCGATAGCAGAATTTCATCTATACCTCGCGTTCTTGCTTTTTACCCCAGCCCAACAGGAAGTCGGCTATTGAGGTTTTTTTGTAAAACACACGCAATGAACTTTTAAATACTCCTCCTAGAGCTCTGATCCAAATTCGCGAAACTCGGTCAGCTAGAAGTCAAGACATTGAGGATGAAAGTTTGTGTGGGGATTTTTGATATCTCGAACGGTTTCAGCCGTGGCGAGAGAAACGAAACTATGGCGAGAAACGTGAAACAGGAAGTGTGTCATAACTTCAGCATACATTAACTGATCTGGATGAAACTTCAGCAGTGCGTTCGCTGTAAGAGGACGATCACATGGATGTGACTATTGTGAGTCAAAGTTATAGCGCCACCAACTGGCAGCAGGAAGTGTGTCACTTTCAAAATGCTTTGAAATCACCCTCTTATTTTTACCCGATTTGCTTCAAACTTCATCTGTATAATGTACATACACGGCAGATGAAGACCTATGAATGGATTCTTGATATCTTTGAAACTGTTGCCGTGGCGACGCATCAAACTTTACCATTCTTTTAGGATGCATTCTTTTAGGGATTCGAACATTTGTCCATAAATCAAACACACGTGCATGGATTAATATGAAACTCGGTACACTCATAGATCACATCAGGCCAAACAACTTTCGTGCTCTAAGTTTTACGACAGTTCAGACGGAAGTCGGGAATTATGTTTTTTTTTTTTAAATAATTGTCCTAGAAAAACATCAAATTACAACCCATGCTGTTACCAATCACCACCAAACTTGATATGCATGAAGTCAAGACATTGAGGATGCTATATTCCGGACGGATTTTTGATATCTCGAACGGTTTGGCCGTGGCGGATTTTTTTGACTAAAAAAGGACACATAAAGTGTGTTATAACTTGGTTAGTTTTACTGACAGTTACAAAACTTGCCGTGTATATTGTTCTATTCAAGCCAAACAACTTTCTAATTAACAATAATAAACTCAAACCCACAGAAAGTCAGATATTGTAGTTTGAATATGATCATGCTCTTTCTGAGCCTAGGCCTGTCACACAGTCTGTGTGTGTGTGTGATTGAGTCTTTTGACACACAGTCTCTGTGTGTGTGTGTGTAGGGGAGGGGGCTTAATAATTTCACTGTGTGTCTGGCCTGCTAAAGTAAATACATTTCTTAAGCCTGGTATTTTTTAAATAAGTTTTGTTTTTATTTTTATAAGTAAAGACATATAACCTGTTTAATTGTAGTGCATTGACAATAGTTTTATATAATTAGTGTATTAATTAAATTAACTTGGTCCATAAATCAAAAAGGAAGTGTGTTAAAACTTCTGCATACATTAACTGATCTTGATGAAACTTCAGCAGTGTGTTCGTTGTAAGAGGCCGATCACATGGATGTGACTATTGTGAGTCAAATATATAGCGCCACCAACTGGCAGCAGAAAGTGTTTCACTTGCAAAATGCTTTGAAATCACACTCTTACTTTTACCCGATTTGCTTCAAACTTCATCTGTATAATGTAAACACACGCCAGATGAAGAGCTGTGAAAGCATTATTCAATATCTAAGATAATGTTGCCATAGCAACGCATCAAACTTTAACATTCCTTTTTTTGATGATTTTGAGTCTCTTAGCGGCTTTTGGGGCCCTTAATGGGTTTGAAAACTCTTGAAACTTTGCACACAGGTCAGATCCCACAGCCATCAGAGCCGGGAAGATGGTACCCGGGTGTGGCAAGGGGGCTGAGACAGCGCCCCCTGGAACGGGGTCCAAAAACTTGGTCCATAAATCAAACACGCTTGCATGTAATAATATGAAACTCAGTACACATGTTGATCTCATCGTTTCATATATTCATATATTCTCCTCAAGCCGGACAACTTTCTAATTTACACTCATGAGCTAGGACCCACAGAAAGTCAGATATTTTGGTTTGAAAATGTTGAGTGTCTCTCTGAGCCTACACTTCTGTATGGCAAGCCCTTTTAACATTTAAAAGCTAAGTTTGACTATTCGTAATTAACATTGTAGATATCAACAACGTCTTTCTAGTCGTAATTACATTTTGGATAGTTTGTATTATCATTTAAGATATCTGTAACGTAATTGTGACTAGTCGAAACGACAGATAGAGTATGGCAAGCCGTTTTAACATTTAATCATTTTAACCTACTAGTCTCTATTTTCATGCTACTAGTACTTATTTTTTAGATACTAGTATCTATTCCATTAAGTACTAGTACTTATTCATTAGCTACTAGTGCTTATTCTTTAGATACTAGTGCCTTTACTTTAGATACTAGTGTTTATTCTTTAGGTACTAGTACCTTTTTAAAGATACTAGTACTTATTCATTAGACACTAGTCCTTATTTATTAGATACTAGTACTTATTCATTAGATGCTAGTCCTTATTCATTACATACCAATGCTTATTAATTAGTTACTAGTACTTATTCATTAGATGCTAGTACCTATTAAATAGATACTAGTACTTATTCATTAGACACTAGTACTTATTTCAATGGTGACTAGTAACTATTCTTTTGTTACTAGTCACATTTTTTCCAGTGACTTCTATGGTGATCTGTCATTCAGATATCAACTATTCAGTTCTGACTAGTATGTTAGTATGTATTCCAATTGTGGAATACATACTAGTATGTATTCCAAAGACAGGGGTTACGTTTTTGCACGTCGTACAGAATAACCCTAAAGGCACCAAGGTGGCGGTGCCACCGGCTTTATATATATATATATATATATATATATATATATATATATATATATATATATATATAAATATAGCTGCGAGCAGCGATGGAGGGCCAAAGCCGGCGGTACCGCCATCCCGGTGCCTTTAGGCACCGGGGTTGGGTGCCACCGGCTTGGGCCCGCAATCGCTGCTCGCAGCTATATTTATTTTTTTTTTTTTTTTTCTTTTTTCTTTCTAGCGACTCTTGGGCACTTTTGGGGCCCTTAACATGCTCGAAAACTCTTGAAACTTTGCACACGGGTCAGAACCCGCGGCCATCAGAGCCGGGCTGAAGCTGGTACCCGGGCGTGGCAGGGCGGCTCGTCAGCGCCCCCTGGAATGGGGTCCGAACACCTGGTCCATAACTCAAACACACTTGCATGTAATAATATGAAACTCGGTACACATGTCGATAGCAGAATTTCATCTATACCTCACGTTCTTACTTTTACCCCAGCCCAACAGGAAGTCGGCTATTGAGGTTTTTTTGTAAAACACACGCAATGAACTTTTAAATACTCCTCCTAGAGCTCTGATCCAAATTCGACGAAACTCGGTCAGCGTGAAGTCAAGACATTGAGGATGAAAGTTTGTGTGGGGATTTTTGATATCTCGAACGGTTTGGCCGTCGCGAGGAAACGAAACTATGGCGAGAAACGTGAAACAGGAAGTGTGTCATAACTTCAGCATACATTAACTGATCTGGATGAAACTTCAGCAGTGCGTTCGCTGTAAGAGGGACGAACCTGTTTAATTGTAGTGCATTGACAATAGTTTTATATAATTAGTGTATTAATTAAATTAACTTGGTCCATAAATCAAAAAAGTAAGTAAATAAATCAAAAAGGAAGTGTGTTAAAACTTCTGCATACATTAACTGATCTTGATGAAACTTCAGCAGTGTGTTCGTTGTAAGAGGTCGATCACATAGATGTGAGTCAAATATATAGCGCCACCAACTGGCAGCAGAAAGTGTTTCACTTTCAAAATGCTTTGAAATCGACACTCTTACTTTTACCCGATTTGCTTCGAAATGTAAACACACGCCAGATGAAGAGCTGTGAAAGCATTATTCAATATCTAAGATAATGTTGCCATAGCAACGCATCAAACTTTAACATTCCTTTTTTTGATGATTTTGAGTCTCTTAGCGGCTTTTGGGGCCCTTAATGGGTTTGAAAACTCTTGAAACTTTGCACACAGGTCAGATCCCACAGCCATCAGAGCCGGGCTGAAGATGGTACCCGGGTGTGGCAAGGGGGCTGACAGCGCCCCCTGGAACGGGGTCCAAAAACTTGGTCCATAAATCAAACACGCTTGCATGTAATAATATGAAACTCAGTACACATGTTGATCTCATCGTTTCATATATTCATATATTCTCCTCAAGCCGGACAACTTTCTAATTTACACTCATGAGCTAGGACCCACAGAAAGTCAGATATTTTGGTTTGAAAATGTTGAGTGTCTCTCTGAGCCTACACTTCTGTATGGCAAGCCCTTTTAACATTTAAAAGCTAAGTTTGACTATTCGTAATTAACATTGTAGATATCAACAACGTCTTTCTAGTCGTAATTACATTTTGGATAGTTTGTATTATCATTTAAGATATCTGTAACGTAATTGTGACTAGTCGAAACGACAGATAGAGTATGGCAAGCCGTTTTAACATTTAATCATTTTAACCTACTAGTCTCTATTTTCATGCTACTAGTACTTATTTTTAGATACTAGTATCTATTCCATTAAGTACTAGTACTTATTCATTAGCTACTAGTGCTTATTCTTTAGATACTAGTGCCTTTTCTTTAGATACTAGTGTTTATTCTTTAGGTACTAGTACCTTTTAAAGATACTAGTACTTATTCATTAGACACTAGTCCTTATTTATTAGATACTAGTACTTATTCATTAGATGCTAGTCCTTATTCATTACATACCAATGCTTATTAATTAGTTACTAGTACTTATTCATTAGATGCTAGTACCTATTAAATAGATACTAGTACTTATTCATTAGACACTAGTACTTATTTCAATGGTGACTAGTAACTATTCTTTTGTTACTAGTCACATTTTTTCCAGTGACTTCTATGGTGATCTGTCATTCAGATATCAACTATTCAGTTCTGACTAGTATGTTAGTATGTATTCCAATTGTGGAATACATACTAGTATGTATTCCAAAGCAGGGGTTACGTTTTTGCACGTCGTACAGAATAACCCTAAAGGCACCAAGGTGGCGGTGCCACCGGCTTTATATATATATATATATATATATATATATATATATATATATATATATATATATATATATATATATATATATATATATAAATATAGCTGCGAGCAGCGATGGAGGCCAAAGCCGGCGGTACCGCCATCCCGGTGCCTTAGGCACCGGGGTTGCAGTGCCACCGGCTGGGCCCGCAATCGACTGCTCGCAGCTATCTATTCTAATTGTGTTTGTAACAGTAAATTAAGGCGTGTTGTGTAGGCTGTTGTTGAATGCATTACTAAGGTAGCAACTTATATAAAATAACTGCTCTGTAAAAAAACTCCAGCAAGGCCTGGAAAGAGATCACGCCTCAGAGCTGAGAGAAACAACATTACACAAACAAATTAAGCAACACAATTAGACAATTTAAGGGAATAACACAATATTGTAACATTAGTTTTAAAAGTAAATTTCATAAACAGTTCATAAACTTTTTATGAAAGTTACTTTAAAAGTAATATTACACCATTACACACATTGTGTTACTCCCTAAGAAGTAAAAAAAAAAAATACAGTTACTAATATAATTACTTCTTTAACCCTCTGGGGTTCTTCGTTTAACAGTCACACTTGGGACCTTCGGTAAAAATTGACCCAGAAGGGCAGGATTCATATTTAAAACTAGAAAATCATTTTTTTTTTTTTAGTTGTTTTTAATAATATTTTTTCTTTTCTTTTTTTGGTGTTTTGAGAAAAAAAAAACAATAATAATAATAATTATAATTAGTATTAATGCAATAATAATGACCAAATTTCCCCCCATTGAATATAATAGAAAAAAATATTTATTTATTTTATATTTTTTTAAAGCTGTATTTCATTTTGGAGTCAAGCCTAGGCCTCATAAAAGCAATTTTTGAAATTAGATGGATACCATCTGTGGACAAACTGAGCTTTTTAAAAATACAAAACATGTATAATCTGAATTTTTTGGTGTGTGTGTGTGTGGGTGGGTGTGTCTGTTTTGCACTCTTGATGTTTTATAGATTCACCCCTTCACTGTTGTGTGCTTTTTTTCAAGATCGTTGCTGATTTGTAGATTGTACGCACAAAAAAACTCTGTATTTTCACATTTTTGCCAATTTCCCATTCATTTCCTATGCGGGTCATTTTTAACACAAAGGTCCTGAGTGTGACTATTTTTTTCAGACCACTTAGACTTTTCAAATCCTGTCCCCAATTTTTGGGGTGTTCAAATATCAAGTACCATTAAAGTCACCAAGTTTCGGACCATTCCGATGAAGCTCGATTTTTACAAATTGTTTTTAAACGCTTTGGGTCATTATTGACCCGAAGAAGCCCAGAGGGTTAAAGGAGTAACTATTGTAACATTACTTTTAAAAGTAACTTTCACAAAAAGTAACTTAGTAATGTAATTGGTTACTTTTCAGGAGTAACCCAATATTGTAACTTTCCATGGTTACTTCTTTATAAAAGTTATTTTGAAAAAGTAATGTAATTGGTTACTTTTTTAGGGGCAAGGCAACACTTGTAACAGTACCCTCCCCCATCAGGGGTGTTAGCCGCGTGGCGTCGGGCGAAGCTCGTACCTGGTCGACGGTCTCCTTGATCTTGCGCAGTCCCACGTTGAGGTGCATCTGCTGCTCCTCCAGCTCGCTGCGCTTCTCGTTGAACAGGTTGGCGTAGTGGTTGATGAAGTCCAGGTCAGTGGCGTGGGGTGATAGCCATCGTGCGGCCGCCACGCTTAGCCAAGCGGTTGTTAGCCTGAGGACACCAGAGTAAGTGTAAAGGTGTGCAAAGGGACAGATGCGATTGCTTTCCGATCTGTGAACACAGAGCGCCCTCTGACCTGGTGCAGCGTCTGGTGGACGAACACGCAGCCGTTGACGATAGCCTCGCGGTGGGTGGGCGGCTGCGGAAGCTTGTCGTACACGATGGGCATGTAGTCGGGCACTTTGTAGTTGGGCTTCTCCAGGTCCATCTTGCTGGTGAACTCTTTACCCACCTGGTAGAGCGCTTCAGTGGACCAATCACCAAACCAGTTGAGCACACACCTGCAGAGTTTGAGTTGTTGAAGTTTGCGTTTCAGTACGCTTCTTTGAAACGATCGTGTATATAGCGCTACAGAAATAAAGCTTCTCGGTCAGCGAGCGCGACGGTACCTGTTGAAGAGGGCGGGTGACGTGGCCGCGCGGTCCTTCAGTCCCTCTGACGACGGGTTCATGGTGAACACCACATGCAGGTTCCTGATCACCTGACTCGTGAACCACTTGTAAAGCTCCTCATGGGTGTCCAGCATCAAGCCCTCCTTCTGCGCGCCCTCCTTACACTGCGTCATCAGCGTGGCGATACTCGTCGCCCTCGAACAGGCCGGGCACCTGAAACAGCACAGAGTTCAGAACACAGAGAGTTCATAACACACAGAGAACACGCATGATGGGCCGCACCTCTCCGTTGGCCAGCAGTGTGTTCATGCGCTCCCAGAATCCCGAGTCCAGCACGTTCGACTCGTCCATGATGAAGGCGATCTTCTCGTTCTTGCACCCGGAGCGCCGGAGGACCGTCCGCAGGTCTTCGTCGAAGTCCTCGCCGGTGTACTTCCTGTGGACCTGCGCGGACACGATCACAGTTACTGGAGCCTCAAGAACCATAAAAACTTATTTTATATACATTCATTTTTATTAGTGTCTATATATTGTCCTCTTGATTTAGAGTCACTATCACTTTATAGTCAAGTCTCCTTCATCTATACAGCGACACACACTCACGTCTCCATCTATACAGCGACACACACTCACGCCCCCTTCATCATACAGCGCTTTAACAATCTAGTGTTTCACCGCAGCTTTACAGTGATAACAGGAGATTACAGTAACAGAGTGTTTAGGCTTTACAGCAGATCTAGAATAAAGTTATTGTCCAGATAAAGTTAGTTCTGATTGATTGCGGTTTAGTTAGTTAACAACTGATGATCTAACACGACACCGTTCTAACAGAAAACAGGAAACGTTTAATGATCTGGCAGTTTATTTGCATGACAACGTTTGATGGCTCGAGAACACAAACTTTGAAACCGGTTCCAAGAAACATGTTTTGAAAAAATGTTATCTCTGTGTAAACTTCAAAAGCGTAAAATCTGAAAAGATGCGGCGTGCACATGCATATTATGTAGCGCACAGGACAGTTCATATGAAACAAAAAATCAATGTTTTGGGGATCATCTGACGAATTATTGCATCTTTTATTTTCTCAAGGAAGTTCAGTGTACATTTAACCGGTTAAAACTGAATAAACATGTCCAAAAAAATCTGACAGAGAATCCAACGCTTGTTGGTTCTAACCTTGATCTGATAGACACTCAGTCCGTTCATCCAGGCCACGAAGCGTGAGAGCGTCGTCTTCCCGGCTCCGCTGACCCCGATCAGGAGAAGATGACCCTGCGGCTGACGGAAGATTCTGGAGGAGGAGAACAAGCCTGGTGTTACTGACGCATCAGTCGGTGAAGTGTGTGTTTAATCGGGCTCTCCGTACCTGTCGATCCTCAGCACGTGATCCAGAACCTCATTGAAGAGCACGAGAGGAACGTCCAGCTCCTCCTCGTAGAACACCTTCAGTCTGGCCTTCACATAGTCGCGCAGCTCCTCCTGCTCCACGGGCACGTAGTCCTACAGGAGAAACAGGAGACGGGATGAGCTACACTGAGTTACGCCGAGCTACGGAAGCTTCTATGTGCTGTCCCGCGACACTCACCTTGGAGAGCCAGTTGCTGTACAGGATGGGTTTGTTGAGGGCTTTGTCACGGTCAATGTTGGGAAAGTGTTTCAAGGCGACCATGTCGATGTTTTCATCGGTCCAGCGTCTCTCCTCGTCCTCCACCAATCTGTCAGGAGAATCAGTTCAATCACTGCGCCATTTAAAAAATATCAACCACACATATTCCTCGGTTTGCTGCTGAGAATTGCGAGAAATGTTCCAGTTTTCCCACATTCCCCTTCCGGACATTCATTTCTTTCCAAACCGGACCCATTTTCTTCCATAGTTTGGTTTGTTTAGGCAAATATGAGCATGGCAGTTGTATTTGGATCTGCAGCAAAGCAACCAATCTGAGATTTCCTGAACGAAGTAGGGAAACAAACTCTGGAGCGGTTCGCTAGTAGTGAGAAAGCAATGCAACCCTACAAACCAAGCAACTACCGTTATTTTGATAATCAATTAATCTGTTGATTATTTTTAAAAAAATCTTTGATTAATCGGATGGAAAAAAATTATTTTTCAATTTCATTTTAATTCGTTATTTTAAACAATGTTAAATCCTGCCAAATGCTGTCCTCCAAAAAATGTGTAATATAGTTAAAGCCTAAGAAAACAAATATAGTGAATGAATCCATGAAGGATGTTGAATATTATTAGCAAAAAAGTGTTAAAATACAAACTTAATTACATTCTACACCTAAAAAGTTGCTAACTCTGAGCCCTGTTTTTGGGACAGTGCACGGTCTACAGGCCTGGAAGCCCTTGGACTCACCGGTCCTGGAAGAGTCGGAGCGCCTCGTGAGCCCAGATGCGGATGAGCCCCTCGACGGGCAGCGTCTCTCGCGGCCTCAACGCCTCGAAGATCCCTCGCACCCAGCGGGTCATCTCTCTCGGGGAGTAGATGTAGTGCGGCTGCGATGTCCTGCGTGAACCGCTCCTGTGACACAGAACAGATATAGCTAAACTGGCTAATCACACATCAAACAAGCACAGCATCTTTATCTGGGGGATAAGCATGTCAGGTTTGAAGTCTAGTTGAGATCAGACATGAGAGCACCCAAACATTTTACGGGGTCCTGTGTTTTCAGGAGATGCAGAATCAACTCATAAAAGTGGAACGTACTGTATAATGTGGAATTTGGCAAATTTTAGATGAATAAATCAGATTTGCAGACTGTGTGTGTGTGAATATTAAAGACTGTTTAACTCTGTCTCAGTTTGCTCTACTACACAAACTCATGTCTGCGTCTCACTATATGAGCACTAGGGCTGATAAACACAAATTAGAATTTTGAATATTCGTGAAATTAAAATAAACATGCACAAGGTGCGCAAGACATGATTATGACGTCACTGATGCGGTTTTGTTTTTGTTAGCTTATCCAGTACAGTGTGGTGCGACTGTGTTGCTAATTTGAAAAATGCTGAAAAATTAGGGCCCTATAAAATCCGTTTTATTTTTTCCCAAATTCCATTTTATTTTTTCCCAAATTCCGTTTTTTCCATTTTTAATTTTTGCAAATTCAGTTTTAATTTTTTGGGAATGCATTTTTTTTACCCTTTACTGTTATTTTAGTTGTAAAAAGAGTGTGCTTTTTATTCCGTGATCGCAGAAATAATAGGGCCCTAAAAATGCTTCCTGCTGACAACATGTAAAAGTGTAGTGAGCAGAAGTGAATAGGACACAATACAGTATTTTTTTCCTCTAACATTAATTATTGCCTTTAGAATTCGAATATCAAATTTAGCTTTTCGGCCATTTTGACAGCCCTAATAACTTCATCTCCAGAGCTGCTCTGAGTCACTTCAACTTCCTCTGAGAACTCTAGGCAGAAACACACACTCACAGCTCTTCACAATAACCTATAATAACGGTTCAGTTTGACTTGAGGGAATTCTGCCAGATCTGTGCAAACCTGAGACATGGTGTAGAACTCGACCATGGCAGCGGTGAGCGGCTCAGCGAAGGTCCTCAGGGACGGGATGAGCCTCAGCATGGCTCGGTTGAAGGTGCCGTAGATCTGGGTCAGCGAGGCCGAGCCCGGGATAGTGCCACGTACACCACCGGCACATGACGCAAAAACCTGCAGACAACACGAGTAAAGGCCCGTTCACACCAAGAGCGGTAACTATAAAGATAACTTCACCGATAACTATATTTGAAGAGTTCAGATGCAAAAGCCTCTAAGTGCCATTTGAAATTTTCTTCTAAAATGACCATTTTTATCAAGCTTGTATATTTAAGTTCAGTAATTTCACTTAAATGACAATTAATAGGTAATCTTCATTGCCATTTAAGTGAAATTACTGAACTTAAATATACAAGCTTGAAAAAAATGGTCATTTTAGAAGAAAATTTCAAATGGCACTTAGAGGCTTTTGCATCTGAACTCTTCATATGCATCCACACCTACGAACAGTAACGGTCTGTTTCTAAGTCTAAGTCACACGGTTCCAAAGTGTGTCCAATGTCATTGAACATGTTTTTGCTGTTCTTGTTGCACTTACAGGCTTTAACCAGCAGATGTGTTTCGAGCGAAGCTAGCGTAATCAAGCTAATAATCTAACAGTGCGAGATTGGCTGATGAGTCAATATAGTGGAATAAAAACCAAAATTTTCACCGCAACTTCAGCGGAAGCAAGACACTGTTGTGGAAACGAGCGCTGGAAACCTGAGGTTCTGTTTCTCTATGAGGGTGTGAACCACTGTTTTAGCCATTTTCTTGAAAAGGGGCTTGACTGTCAAACAGTGGGTTTCTCTGAGCATCGACGATCGACTTCTACACGATGTCGTACTATCATTTTAAATATGCCAGCCCTTTAAATTCGAGTGGATTCTGATTGGCTGTCACTGTTTTATCGTTCAGACGAATGTGTTTCCAACGATATCATTTCTTTATCGTTACAGTTGTGGAGTGAACTGCTATTCTTTAACATGCAGAACGATTTATCTTTATTAGGGTTGGGTATCGTTTGAATTTGAACGATTCTGATTCCGATTCCTTGTTTCGATTCCGGTTCCTAACGATTCTCGAATTCCGATTCTTTAAGAGGCAGGGTCAAAAAGGTTTAGCTAACCTTGCTAACCAATGGTCTTTCTGACGGAAATACTCCTTCTGAAGGAAATACTCCTTCTGTCACAAATACTCCTTTTGTCACAAATTTTGCATTTTGCTGAGATTTTGTTATTTTTAGAAAAGTGAAGCCACACTTTGGACCGCCAACATAAGCTACTCGATGTTGACTTGCGCAGTTATGCCAACAATTCCGGTAGACGCTTCTTCATTGGTGTTGTTCAACGGTTACTTCTTCTGGTTCGGCGGACTGTGAATATCTGAAACTAGGAATCAAAATTTTTACTTTGAAAGATTCCGGGAAAAGCGAAAAGTTAGTCCCGGTTCCAATCGATACTCGAAGTCTCAATACCCAACCCTAATCTTTATGGTTCTTTATAGCGATTGTCCTTGGTGTCAGCGGTGATGTTAAGCGGTGATGATGATGGACCTGTAAGAGAGAGGCTTCCGGGCCAGGGTCAGTGGGAGGATTACAGGCCCCGCGAACTGGATCGCGCTCCAGCTTCACCCACGTCTGGTCTGAGGTGCGATAGAAGCCGCCGTGCTCCACCATCTGAACACAACACACACCGGTTACACTTCCCACACACACACACACACACACACCAGCGAGAGCCAAGCACAACACACACCTGTCTGATGAAGGAGATGACCCGCTGCGTGCCGTACTTGTCCATGTCGGGCAGGTTGATCTCGTCGCAGAACAGCACCAGCCACTTTCCCAGCTGCACCGGCGCAGGAACCACACCGTTCAGGAGTCCTGCGGTACTCACAGTAGTGATCGAACGTCTTCAGCAGCAGCTCCGGGGTCGTGGCGCTCGAGAAGTTCAGGCCCACCACCTGGAGGAACACACACGAGTTACATTTACATAAACCAATATAATCAATATAAAATGCCCATAATCCCTAAGACGAGGCGTGTTGCTCACCTCCATGTCGGGCAGGGCTCTCAGCGCGCTGAAGAGGGTCATGGTCTTGCCGGAGCCGGGCGGCCCACAGAGCACCAGCGGCTTGTGTTCGGCCAGCCATGTGTAGAGCAGCGCCTCGTGCCGCACCGTGTCCAGCGTGGGCACCACCACATCAGGGACGCCACCTTATGGGTCTCCACCTCGATCTGGGGCACCTTCCCCTGCCACGACTGCCACTCGCCCGTGATGCACACCTGCGGAGCAGAGCAGCGTCAGCCTCACACACACACACACACAGGGAGCCTGAGGAGGGTACACACCTCATAGTCGATGATGGGCACGTCTGGGCGCAGACGGCAGGATCACGGTGGTGATGCGGCAGATGTACTCCCCGAGCTCGGCCCTCATCTTCAGCCGGCTGTCGCCCGAGAACGACCACAGCACTGCGTAGATCAGGTACTTCTGCACACGGGACAGTTAGCAGGCGTCAGCACATGCACATGCACATGTACGAGCTGTGCAGAATGTACATTCATACATTTGAAACCAGTATAAACATGAATATCTATTGGTACATGCGTCACATGACTAGACTTACATCATGGTTTTTAAATACCTCACGGTTTCACAGTCGACACTAAACCATAAAACACATTAAAATTTATCCACTTATGAGCAGGGTTTCTGTAGGTTTCACAAAGTCAAATTTAAGACTTTAAGACCTTTATGAATTAAGAATTTAAGACCTATATCACAAAAGAAAAAGTACAAAGGAAACGCTAACAAGTCTCAAAATTATTCGCAAAGTAATTACATTTATACAAACTGAACATTCAGATGAAAATCAGGTACAACGGTCCCATGATTTTGGAAATTTGTTCTGTTTCTGTTTTTATAAAATCCCCAATTCCAAAGCGCATAATGTCAGCCGTTTTATCTTTCACCTGCACCTGAAGGAACCATCGTTTGAAACAATGTAGGACTAGCGTTATTTGTCACCGTGTGGAGAAACCAGAGTACCTCTGCTATTAGTGTTGGCTCTGATCAAAAAGCAAAATCCAAATCAGCAAAATCGGATCCTAAATTCAGATATTTCAAGCCAAGTGTCGCTACACTTCCACGTCCCCATAGCTGAATAAATCTGTTTTATAGACGTAATATTCACATATTCATCTGTGGTATCTGAGATACCTGCCAATAACACAAAACCTCAAAACTGATTGGCTGTTGCATGTTGGTCTATTTTGTAGTCGTAATACAGCAAATTAAGAACTACAACTACGTAATACAAATAAAAATAAAAAAAAACATTCCAAAGCGCTGCAGGAGCATTTCAATGAGATTTACATGGACGTAGGAAAATTAAGACCTGTTTAAAAAGATTTAAGACCTAGGACACAATACTTCAGCAAATTTAAGACTTTTTAAGGCCTTAAATTGTGATTTTGAAATTTTAGACTTTTTTTAGACTTTAAGACCCGTGGAAACCCTGTATGAGAGCGTTTTCAAAAAGCTTAGTTTTCATTAATAGAAACCCCATCTCAGTGTGGACCTCGTTCACACACCTGCATGTACTTCTCCAGCTGGTCGACGGGCATGGGGAAGTCGGGGTGGTTGTTGTTGTAGAGCGCCACGTTGCGGCAGGCCTGGTGCAGCATGGAGAACAGCGAGCTGAGCGGGCGCAGGCGGGTGAAGTCCATGATGTGCTCCATCTTAGAGGCGTGCTCCAGCGCTTTGATCACCAGCCCGGTGGAGGTGAAGTGCGGCTGCAGGACCGCAGATGCGTCTCTCTGGATCTGCAGATCACACACACACACACACACGAGTGAACACACTGCATTTAGAGCCGATCCACAGACACTCAGCTGATGATGCTAACCCGGTCTGCAGTTATTTGTTATTTCTTAGTTTTACTGATCCAAAATGTTTTTGTTTTTTCTTTCCATCTTGGCTTTAAAATGTTAGGTTAGGGCAGCGTCAGTGAGGCGGCCTCGTCTCAGACACACACACACACGTGAGCTGTACCTGCAGCATCGGTGAGGCGGCCTCGTCTCCCTCGTCCTCGGTGGCCTTCCTCATTCGCTGAGCCTCGTCCTCTCCCTCGTCCAATGGGATGCTGCGCAGACGAGCCAGGAAGTTGTTGAAGATCATGTCGGTGCTGAGAACGTCCTCGCTGAACCAGACCATCCCGCAGCGAGACACCGTGGCCAGCGTGGCGTACTTCAGGTCCTGCACCTCGAACATGATGCGCACCTGTGTGACGACATCATCATCATCATCACCCAGACAACAGTATCACAGCAGTGTAGCGCTGCACGATTAATATCCTAACTGTGCAAAACATAATCACAGCCAATGGCATGCGGTGTGATTGATTAGCCGTGCAGCGCTCGCCGTGTTCTCTATAGATGTGATCTGTATAGGCATGTTCTCGAGGTGTAGGGGGCGTGCGTTCGGCGGCAGGCTGAGGCGCTCTCCATTGGGCAGAGTCAGCAGCTTGTTGTCGTCCAGCACAGAGTTCAGGTTCTCCACCCACTCGGGATCCACATCACCGTCGAAGAGTGATCCACTGCCTCTTCTGCAGCTCTCCACGCACATTATCAATGATCCTGCACACACACACACACAGCATGAGATCGAGAGATCACACACGGGCTGTGTTCAGCCCAGACAAAAGCAAACGTTAGTTAAACAGCAGCGGTGCGGTGAGCCCCTGGTGAGGCGAGAGGGGTACAGGCAGCTGAGGAGGCCGTTCTGCTCTTATGGAGAATATCCAGAGACTGATGAACTCGTATGAACATGGGTTTGCGCTTGACCCCGGACACACTCACTTGCGGAGCACGTGTGTGGATAGACCAGTCGGTCCACTCGCGTGTGTTGGGGTCCAGCGTGCCGTACAGGTGGTCTTTGCTGATGGCCTTGGGGTCGATGATGTGCGCCACGCCCTCCTGACCCTCGAGCCGCTCCAGGGCCTTCAGCAGGACCCTCCAGGCCATGGTCTTCCCGCTGCCCGACGGGCCCACCATCATCAGCCCGTGGTTGATCTGGGTGATCTGGTACAGCTGCAGGACCTGAGGGAGACATGGGGGATTCACTACAGCTGGCAAAATAAAAAAAAAATTAAAAACCTGAACAAAGTGTAATCCAGTGGTGTAACAGATCACAGTTCGCATCATGTAAAGTTTTTGACCACGGATCGAATCATTTTCCAGATTAGCAAAAAATAACTACCACATCAAAAACTACTAGCCTAACCGATAAAGGTCAAGTCAGTAAAAAAAATAATAATAATAAATACTCAAATTTCAATATTCAGGTGCAGAAATTCATAATTGAGCCGAAATGTAAAATAACACTACGAAATTAAATAGTTTCATCTCATCTCGCACTTAAATAAACTGAAGCGTCGTGTGGGAATTCATGCTCGGCTTGCAGTTTCTGTGAACATAAGCCCCGCCTACTTTTAATTAATCTCCTACTCTAACATTTTTACATTGACGAGCTGTTGAATTCAATTTTGCTAATATTTACGAATTTCAGATTGAGTTTGTCAGTCATTTCGCCAGCCCTACTCCACTAAACACAGGGTTGCGGACACCTCCTATCAGCGCTCACCTTCTCCACCCACATGCTGCCCACGCTCGTCTCCGTCTCCATACGTGAGGTACATCTCGGCACAGACCTTCTTCAGCTCGTCGCGCAGCGCCGTCATCTCGCCGCGCATGTACTGGACGCCGGGAACACGTCCGACAGCAGACTGAACAGCAGAGGGATGTCCTCCGCCACCAGCTTCGGCACCATCGTCTCACACACACTCTGGATCAGGATCTGAGGGTCAAGAGCACAAGGCCAGGTCAGAGGTCACAGGTTGGGTTCGCACACACTGTAAAGCGAAAGTCCAGGACCGTTTCTCCTCGGCTCATCTTACCTCCTGCTCCGGGAAGGTTCTCGCGATCTCGTTCTCGTCCACGACCTCGCCGCGCTCGCCCTTCTCCCGCTTGATCTTCTGGATGCGTTCTCGCTTGACGTTGCCGGCGCTGATCAGCACGCTCTTGAGCGCACGGCAGGCCGAAGTCGTAGTGAGACTGAGACGACAGCTGCTCGTCACACAACCTGGAAGGAGAGCAGAGCGGGGTTACTCACGAGCTCACAGCGGTGGGCGACAGACCTATACTTGCACCGCGTACTTGAAGAGCAGCACGATCTTCTTGGCGAGGATCTCTGCGGTGCGGAAGCCCTGCGAGTACAGCATGACCTGCGCGATCAGCTGCCGAGTCCGGCTTGGTCATGGCCAGAGTTCCGGAACAGCTTCTTCAGGTTCTCCGGCAGGTTGGAGCGTCCGGCGTACCCAGGGTTCATGGTGATGAAGATGGCCATGTCAGCGCTCACCTTCACCTGTTTGTTCAGCAGCTCAGTGGTCACGGGCACACCTGAACACACACAAGATGCACACGTGAACACACCTGAGCACACTCAAGACTTCAGATGACGCTGCACGGTCTGGTTGTGTGTACTGCAGTCTTTGTTGTGTGTATTACGTACTGCGGTTTCTGTTGTGCGTGTCTGGTTATGCGTGTCATACGTACTGCGGTCTCGGTTGGGGTTGATGTGCTCCCGCAGCGCCACCTGGATGTACTGGACCTGCTGGAGACGGCGGACAGCATGCGCTCCTCCAGGCGGTTGAACTCGTCGAAGCAGCCCCAGGCTCCCACCTGACACAGGCCCACGAAGATGCGGCCATCGCCTGCAAGAGCCCACACGTCAAGCACAGCGGGACACACACACACATCACAAAGTATAGGCCAGAGTGCTGGCGGCAGGGACGTACACAGACATTTTGAGGGGCAGGGGCTCAAGTAAAAAAAAGGCACTTGAAAATAAAAAAATATTTTATCTTTTTTAAACAAAAAGTATATACATACTACCGGTCAAAAGTTTAGGGTCGGTAAGATTTTTTATGTTTTTAAAAGAAGTCTCTTCTGCTCACCAAGGCTGCAATTTTTTGATAAAAAATACACAAAAAACACAGTAATATTGTGAAATATTATGAGAATTTAAAATGACTTTTTTTATGTTAATATATATTAAAATGTAATTTATTCCTCTGAAAAAAGCTGAATTTTCAGCATCATTACTCCAGTCTTCAGTGTCACATGATCCTTCACAAATCACTCTAATATGAATGATTTTATGCTCCAGAAACATGTATGATTATTATCCATGTTGAAAACAGTTTATTACATTTTTATTTCAGGATTCTTTGATGAATAGAAAGTTCAATTGTCATAATATTGTCAAAATTGTCATAATATTTTACAATATTACTGTGCAGCCTTGGTGAGCAGAAGAGACGTCTTTTAAAAACATAAAAAATCTTACCGACCCTAAACTTTTGACCAATAGTGTATATCAACACAACTCTAATATAAAAAAAAATAAAATAAATAAATTATATATATATATATATATATATATATATATATATATATTAAAAAGTTGATTAATTTTATCTTCCACAAACTCAATTTTGAAAAGTCTACAAAATAATACTTTCACACAGAAACCATGGTCTCCTTAGCATTCATAGGTTTATAGAGCAGCAAAGAAAACCATGCCATGTGCATCAAGTATATATTTGATACACCTTATGGTTGTCTCATATGTATGAAATAAAACCGTCAAAATCCACATTTCGAGTTTGTTTCTGTTTGCATCTGTAGATTTCTTCTAAATTCACCAATTTAGATTTCTAAATTTCAAGGGAAAGACTCTTGATGTATTTAAGTCATTAAATTTAATAAGAAGAATTTTAGGCCATACAAATTTACAAAAACGTCCGGATTATTATTACATTATGCCACAGTCCTAAATTGATATGCTCATTCATCCATTATCGCAATATAATTTTTCGCGATAAAACGATATCAGAGTTTGAGTCAATATCGATCAAAACTCAATATCAATATAGAGTTTGATAAACGTTCAATAATGGAAATGTGCCAAAAGTGGAATGAAACTCATTTGAAGCGCGCGCCTCACCGACCGTTTATCCACTCAGCTCAGAGTCTCAAGCGAGCGCGAGATCACTAGAGGAGACAGCGTTTACTCTGATCGGCACTTCAGAACTGCTGACCTGATATTTAGATACACTATTCATTAAATATATTTGTTTGACAGGGAAGTGGTGCGCATATAAGAATATATTTTTATTTTTAAAATTAAAATAAAAAAGCACCCCAGAAAAAAGGTCACTTTCTCTCCAGGAATAAAAGGGCAGGTGCTCAAGCCCGCCTTTGATGTCTATGTGTGCACGTGCCTGGCTGGCGGAATAACACATTAGCGGAGCGGAGGAGATACGGCACAAGATAATCAGAGCACTTTAAAGTGCCCGTCTCTGTGTGGTTATTTTATAAAACTTTCCACGGCCTTGGCATTGTTCTTCTCCAGATTCACACACACTCCAGGACGGAGCACCCGTGGGACCCTGTGTGAGAGATGCTGTTACGGAGCCGCACCTGGAAGTCAAAGGTCTCGTTGACAGTTGAAGACCAGAACGAAGCGGCCCAGCTGGTGTCCGAGAGCCTTCACCGACTCCGCTCTTTCCAGTGCCGGCAGGACCTGCACACACACGGCTCGCGTTACACACATTATTTCTTTCATATATTTATTTAAACATATGAATGCATCTCTAATTCACCCACAATTAATTGGAATATTATTTTGTATTAGCCTACTTGAATCAATCACTTGGATCAATCAAACGTGCAGATGTGAATTTATAGCTTTTTTTTCCTCCTAAATGATCATGTAAACAGTGCGCTGTTTAGCTACATCTGGCCACTTCATGCGTTTCTGTGATCTGATAGTGAAAAGATCAGTTGTAGGCTAAATGCCTTCCGAAACGTATTAGAAGATAGATTTAAATCCGATCACTCAAACCACTTCATGAGGAGGTCTGGGCCACTTTACCAGACGAAACTGGACACGTGTAAATGCATGTGGTTGTTAAAACCGCATGTGTAAATTGGACTTCTCCAAAAATGCTGAAAATAACGCGAGAGAGCGTGTCAGATGCTTTGTTATGTTCATTATGACACAGCTATGGCAACACGGCATCACCGTGGCTGAGCATCTATTCATAAAGCCAACGTGCAAACTATCGTAAATCGAAAGTGAATGTAAGTCACAGACGCTTAACACACAATAGTCTTCGTTAAAAGTAAGAAACAAAATTGTATCAATGCTGTCTCTCTTATTGCGGTCTTTGATTTTGAAATTAGCTGCTGATTAATAAAATGCAGCTCATTACTGTTGCTTTAAATGACAGTGAATTCCATTAAATCTGCTTTTTGCGCATTGTTTTGAAGATCGGATTTATATCCGTTATGCGAAAAATATTATGTGACAGGGTGTAAACGGAATCGTTTTGATAAATCAGATCAGAAAAAACACATGAAGTGTCCAAGTGTAAACGGCCTCATTATGAGCTGTCAGCATCTGTACAATTTTCTGTTAATTAATTTCAGCGACTAGTCGACGTCGAACTCGAACTTTGATGTCATAACAGTCGAACTTTAAAAAATCTGAAGTCGTTCAACCCCAAGTTGTCTTTTATGAGTTTAATACAGAACTCTGCCTCGTCTTCTGTCCAATGCCGCGCCTTTCTTTAAGAATGATCGAATTATATCAGTCAGGTGACTATAAAAGCTGTTTCCTAAGGGCTTACCCTGTGCACCTGTAACTGGCATTGATACATAATTTTCACTTATTAGAAGGATCTTTGTAGAGAGAATGTAATTATATATATATATATATATATATATATATATATATATATATATATATATAAATTCATATTATTTTAATTAATTTTTTATTATTATTATTATATATTTTTTATACTTATTTATTATTTATATATTTTTATTTAACTTATTTATTTTTATTTCTATTTATTTGTTTATTATAATTTTTTTATTTTTTTTATCTATTGGATTGAGTAGGGAGATCATGTAAGGGATTAATAATGGACAAATATTTTTACGGTCTACTGTTTTTGTGTTATTTTGTACCGTCATTGAAAACTAATAAAAACATTTGAAGTAAAAGCTGTTTCCATTGCAGTTTTGTGAAATATACATTTTTCGAACTGCCTGAAAGCACCTGATGCGAGTGTTAACACTGTTTCAGCGATATATGTGAGATTTAGTGAAACTGGCGCATTTCCATTGGGTGCATATTCAATGAGCGCATCATCAGTGTAGAGCCGCTGGTCACGCACCGAAGGGCGAGCCCCCGAGTCGGGCCTCCAGCGCCTGCGTCATGGTCAAGTAGCAGCGGTCTGTCAGCGGCGTCTGCACCAGCTTGTCCTGCACGCCCAGGTACTCGAAGCCGTAGTTGAATTTGGCGTTGGCCATCTGGATGGAGAGCTGCTGCAGGACGTCCGTCTGCTTGGGGTCGAAGTAGAAGCGCATCTGACTCAGCCACTCGAACGACTTCGGGTTGTCGACCTTGTTCCTGATCAGAGCTCTGGTGACGTCTCTGGTGCACCAGCTCCGTGATCTGGGAACGACAGGTTTGCTTTCAGTGCCCAACGTCGGAAAATACAAGTCACAGCTAAGGGTGTCAATAGTTCAGGTCACAATTTATCGCAATACAAAAATGCAACAATATGTATCGTGAATAGTTCATCCCAAATAAAAATCAGTAGAGTAGAGTATTCATGTTCTGATTTCTAGTGTCAGTACTAGATTAAACTACTATATCATGTTGAACATTCATTTACACACACAATGTTAATATCAAATTTAGCTTTTTAATCAACGGTCCATTTTTTGTGAACCTTTAATCATGTGTTACAGGAGATTTGCATTAATATGGTCTTGTGAGTTCAGTGTCGTGAGATTCAGGGAATCGATTACGCACCTCAGTTACAGCAGATCTGCATTACTTTAACACACACACACTCACCAGATGCTCCAGCTTCCTCCTGCGCAGCGGCGGCTGCTCCATCAGGACTGTGTCTGCTAGCAGGTTCAGCGTCGCCTCCACGTTCACGAGCACGGCCTGAAGCGGATCCATGTTCTCTCCACCGCCGATCGTGGTCAGCGCGTCTCCACATTCTCAGACCAGTCGATCTGGGTCGACAGGACCACCAGCTGGGCCTGAACACAGCGGAGGAGGAGTTTAGAGGTCATGTGACGTGTGCACACGCCGGCCACATCTCAGGCTGCGTTCAGGTCAGTCCGAATTCGATTTTTGTGCACATCAGAATGAAATCAGATCAGAATTAACTAATGTGAACAGCAAAACAAATCTGGAAACCCATTTCAGTCACATGTCAAAAAATCCACCCCGATCTGATGCTTGAGACACACACATCAGACTCGATCACATGTTCAACTGAATTCAGTCCGATTGAAACAGAAGTCGTGCATATAAGCGTAGCCAGTGTGAACGTCAATCATTTCTGATCAGATTCCAATCGGATTCACTAATAACGGAAAGCGGACTGACAATGTGAACGCACTATTAGAGGTCATGTGATGGGAGGTCACCTGGTATCGAGTCGATCCAGTGCAGGTATGTGCTCAGGTCGATGCCGCTGCCCTTGTTGAAGGCGCCAGCCTCCGTCACGGACTCGGCTTAGCAGCTTGGCTAGCGTCACACGCATCTCGCGCTCCACCAGCGTCAGCCACTCGTTGATCTTCGGATGCTCCGTGATGGACACCGCGTCTTGTAGAACACCTGAACACAGCAGTCATGAGAGTCATGTGTTATTTCCCACAAGAGCTCAAAGACTCCCGATGTAAGATATTTAGAGCTGAAATAAAAGAGCTATACATTAAATGCTCTTTAAACTTAAATTCAAAATAACTCAGAGGAATGTGCTTAAATTACTATTTATTATTTATTGATCAAATCTAGTAATTTAAAAAGGTAAAAAAAATAAATAAATAAAATGAAATAAGCTATCTGAAAAAAAATTAAATAAGCTATCTGAAAAAAAAGAAATAAGCCATCTGAAAAAAAAAAAATGAAATAAGCTATCTGAAAAAAAAATAATAAAAAAAGAAATAAGCTATCTGAAAAAAAATGAAATAAGCTATCTGAAAAATAAAAATAAAAAAAATGAAATAAGCTATCTGATAAAAAAAAAAAAAATGAAATAAGCTATCTGAAAAAAAATGAAATAAGCTATCTGAAAAATAAAAATAAAAAAAATGAAATAAGCTATCTGGACAAAAAAAAAGAAATAAGCTATCTGGAAAAAAAAATGAAATAAGCTATCTGGGAAAAAAAATGAAATAAGCTATCTGGGAAAAAAATTAAATAAGCTATCTGGGAAAAAAGAAAAAAAGAAATAAGCAATCTGAAAAAAAAAAAAATGAAATAAGCTATCTGGAAAAAAAAAATTAAATAAGCTATCTGGGAAAAAAAGAAATAAGCAATCTGAAAAAAAAAATGAAATAAGCTATCTGGAAAAAAAAAATTAAATAAGCTATCTGAAAAAAAAAATTCAATAAGCTATCTGAAAAAAAAAAAATGAAATAAGCTATCTGAAAAAAAAAAAATAAAATAAAATATGAAATAAGCTATCTGGACAAAAAAAAAAAAAAAAAAAAACGTGTCATCTTGGCGGCGAGGGGCAGATGTGATAGAGTGCGAGGGAAGGATGAGGGTTGGGCGATCGGCCCTGAATAAAGCCGTATATAAGCAGGCGTGCGCGTGTGTGTGTGTGTACGCACCTCCTCCCCTCGCGAGACGAGATGCCCAGGACCTCAGTGCTGTCCTCGTTCAGCAGGATGCTGGACACGCCTGCAAACATCTTCTTGAAGTGCTTCTGCAGTTTGGCCACATTCTTGCTATTGCCGATAATCTCCAGCAAATCCTCGTCACCCACGAAGTAGAACCTGCAGGAACAGCAGCGAGTCTAGCGCTTGACGAGCGACACAACCAACACGTCTGGCAGAGCAATAACTGTTAATATGCACAATTCTGAAATCAGTTTAACCAGCTAACCCTTCCTAGACATCAGTTACTAGTGTTCATTGTGTCAGCGGCCTTCAGTCCTGTGTTTAATCTCCTCACGTTTTAGCATTAGCCACCCTATCCTGTGTTTGTTTAGTTAGGTGATGAGAAGTCTGGAAAAAATTATAATAACCTTTCTAGTCATGAGTTTCTTTTTGTAATCGTTTGTATTTAGATTTAAATCGGCCAATATATCGTAATCAGCTTTCAAATATAAAGATATATCGGCATTGGCCAAAACATGAATATCGGTGCGTCCCTAATATTACCTCAGTTTCGACAAAATGAACACCAATCAAAACTAAAAGGATCTGTCATTTGTTATCTTCTGGATTTCATTCCCATGATCCCTCATGTTTAATATGCAGCTGACCTGGGGAAGACGAGCGCTCCCTCTCCAAATATTCTCCCAGTGCCTTCTGAATCTTCCCCAGCAGATCGGCCAGTCTCTCCAATGACCTCTGAACCCCTGGATGTTCAGGACGTCCATGACCAGAGGAGACTTGGTCACCTTCTTCATCAGAGCCAGGAACTCAGTGCTGATGCTGTAAAGCACACGGGTCACATGTTCAGTCCACAGCCCGAGAGCAGCAGCACAGCAGTTTGTGCATGTGTTTGACCTCTGACCTCTGGAAGCGCTGGGTCTCCACGGGGAGCAGGTGCTTGATGTCTGCGCTGCCGGTGAAGATGCCCTCCAGGTAAGCCCACCGGCGCTGCACGTCGAATCCACACGTCGAACAGCGCCATGATGCGGTTCAGCTTGTCCTCCCAGCTCAGAGCGTCTTCCTCGAACACCTGCGGACAAACCGTTTCATTAACTCATTCTGAACCAAATTTCAATTCAAATATCATAGATTGATCATAGGAAACTATATCAGAGTTGAAATGTGGAATGAAATCGATGGGATTAGGAAAGATGGCCTTCTGACGGAGAGGAATTGAGTCACCTTGTAGTACGGGGAGAGCTTCATGGCAGATCACGCTGTTGATGTGCTCTTTGACCCGGTTGAACAGATCGTCCCATCCGGCGATCAGACGACACTTGTTCTGATAGTTGACCAGATCAGAGCTCGTACGAGTTCCACACCTCACGGATCTGCTAGGATACAGGAAGTAGCGCTTGAACACAGTGTTGGGGAACTTATTACAAGTATTTCAGAGGGTTGTGTGTGTGTGTGAGAGCACCTGTTTGAGGAACTCCTCGAGGGCCATCTCCCCCTGGGCCACCAGCAGCACGTCCTTCACCACCATCTCGTTTTTCTGCAGGTCCACGTCCCAGATCTGGCCCAGACTCAGCTTCGACAGAACCCAGTTCACATGCAGACGCTTCATCAGCTGCTTCCAGTGCCGGTCCTTCAGCGCCTCTGACTTCAGCTCGATCACCAGCATGTTCACCTGAGACCCACAGGTCATGGGACAAATACAGCTTTAGATAAATTCATCCGAAACCGAGTCTGTGTGGGAAGCGCTCAAACACACACCAGTGACCCCTGCTGGTCAGGAACACACACCAGTGACCCCTGCTGGTCAGAACACACACCAGTGACCCCTGCTGGTCAGAACACACACCAGTGACCCCTGCTGGTCAGAACACACACCAGTGACCCCTGCTGGTCAGAACACACACCAGTGACCCCTGCTGGTCAGAACACACACCAGTGACCCCTGCTGGTCAGAACACACACCAGTGACCCCTGCTGGTCAGAACGCACAGATGATTTTGAATGAACTTGAGGCGGATGGCCGTTACTCTTTCATGTATCTTTACATGTGGTGTGTGCACGTGTATGTGTGTGTGCCTATGAATGGACACATTTGTATGTGTGTGTGTATGAAAAAAAAAGTGTCCTAAATGAAAACTGTGCAACCCAATGTCACAAAAAAGACAACTTATTTTTTCAACTTTAAAATGTTAGTTTCTTTCATTCATGATTTTTCCGGGGTTTTTTCTAAATAAAAATCAGAAAATGTATTCTCACTTTTTAAAATGTGTCTATTTTAATTCTATTTAAAAATCACCACACACAATAATAGACAATAACTGTAATCTTTTTCTGAAAAAGATGACGCGTACATGAAGATGGCACAATGTTCAAAAAATCTAAATATATAAAAAACAACTTTTAGCTTCAGGTTATAAAGGGTTAACACATCTATCTAATCCCTGTAAACATGAAGTGTGTTTATAATGAGCGTTATTTTATTAAATTGAAAATGAAAAGCTGGGTTAATCGAGCCCAATAAATCGTTATTAAAACGTTATAAAACTGATCTGAGATCAGAGTATAAAATCGCAGAAATTGAACAAAAATGTTTAGAAACCGTAAGTGACGCAACAAAGCCTATTTTCCTGAAATCACGTGACTTTGACAGTTTGAAACTGGCTTCAAATCACTGGTTCAGAAACAATGCAAAGGTTTGGAAGCAGCGTTTGCTCATTAGCATGAGCGCCTGTTAGCGTGCCAGAAGTGGCTCACCTTCATGTAGCCCTTGAGCAGCCGCTGCACGTACTCGTACGAGGCGATACTGGCGCAGCGCGCGCGGGAAGTTCTTCAGCTGGTTCAGGAGCCCGTCCAGATTCTGCCGCAGCTGTGGAGGCGAGAGTGCGAGTCAGAGAAGCTAACCCTCGACAGCGTGTGAGTCGAGGACGACGGGAGCGCTGCTCAACCTTGCGCGGTTGCACAGAGACCCACGGCTGCTCCTTCATCTGATCGAATCTGCTCCCACACCTTCGACAGCTCCAGACCACACGCCCTTCAGATCCTGCAGCTCCTCCAGAGCCACCTGACAAACACACACACCACACACACGTTTAGTGGACGCTACGAGGCACACATAACATCTCACAGCGATGGGTGAAAAAACTGAAAACTAAAATACAATATTAAGCTAATTGCAAATACATGCAGACACTACAGGCAAAATCATAGTTTCATGCATTGGTCATTTTCTTTCAGACTAGAAGGAAAACAAGCTTTGTTATTGCATCATTATCGTTATTAGCGCCTGTAGATATGCCATCTTTAAACCCTTAACGGTCACTTGCCCGTATACGGGCAATGTAACTTTACTTCACTATATTACTATTAAATCCTAATCTAGTCATGACAAACTATATATCGTTGGAAAGGTCTAAGACTCCTAAATAGATATTTTAGGTCTGTTTTTTCTTACAAATTATGAATGAAAAGTAATATATGAATTTATGACAAAGTGCGCCTCAAAAAATCAACATCATTACAGGAGTTTCTGACCTTTGTCACAAAAAGTCGATGCACACACTTTGAACAATTGAAACTTTGGTTTTTAGTGCTAAAACATAATTAGTATTTGTCAATAAAAAAAGATAAAATTATATTTTAAAAAGCAAGGTAAGAAGTCCTCTAAAAAGTATAATATATTATATATATAAATAATTTTTTTTTAATTATTATTATATCACATATTTTAGTAGTTATCATAAATTAGGTATCAATTTGAAAGCTTACAAACTCAGAATTCATCCTGTGAAAACCGTTTTGAAATTGGACATTGCATTACCATAGAAACGGTATTTTTTATCAGGCCCCTCCCCTTTTGGGAATCATCTTTCATAATTTATTATGTAAACCTTTTCTAATCTTGACAAAACACATATTGTCAGAAAGGTCTGAGTCTCAAGGTTCCATATTTAGTGACAGAAGTGATATTTGGATAGAAATTTATTAATTTGTTATGGCAGAATGCATACAATTAAATTCAATGGAATTCAATGGCACCCGGTGGCTATTTTTGGTACTACGACTAAACAAAATCTCATGCGAACTTCAATTTTTGTGATATCAACTTCAAATTTGGAACACAACTTGGTTAGATATATAGCTTTCATTTTATAGTAATTTTATTGTAAATCATAATTTTGTAAAATATTTATTTCATATTAAAAAAAATATATATTAATAAAGTATATTTGATTTACTGTAAATTATAACTTCCATAACTTTTTTATACTTTAATTTTTTGAAGTGCTTTCACTTTAGTAATAATCTGATGGTTGTTTTCTTTAAAACAAGACCAACCTAGGTCTATATTCCAAAGCATTCTTGAATTACAACGATTTAAGTTTGTTAGAGTGCATTTTAATGTCAATTATCAAAAAGGGGGGTGACAGGTAAAGGGTTAAAGCCGCGGTGAGCGAGGTCTCCACACACACACACACACACACACACACACACCTGCACTCGCTCCTCGCTGCTGCTCAGCAGACCCGTGTCCGTCAGCTCCAGCGCCTCCTTGGCCTTCGCACAGTTCTCGCGGTCATCTTTCAGACGCCCAAACTTGCCCTCGTGAGATGGTGAGCGACTGCAGCGCCTCCTCTGGAACGCAGACTGCCCTGTAGAGACACACAGAGGACACCTGAACACCTGAGACACACACAGACACCTTCACCTACCCTGAGACACACACACACACGTACCCCCACTGGTTTGGTCTTCTCCCAGTCGGACAGCAGGTCAGTGGTGCGGTTCTCCACGGCTCGGTCCTCCTGCACGATCTTCATCTGGAGGTTGGCCACCTGCTGCTGGATGGCCGTGTCTTTGCGCTTCATGATGTCACTGAAGGCGCCCCACTCGCCTCGATGTTGTCGATGTAGAGCCATGAGGGCGGGAACTGGAAGCGCTGCTTCTCCAGCAGACGTTGGCCGTTGCGGAACACCTGTGGACCAGAGGTTTCATGACATCACAACACCCACAGAACCGCATGCGTGCATCGAGCCGGCCCGCTGTACTCACGTCCACTTGCTTCTCGAACTGCTTGATCTTGCGTTTGAGCGTCTGCACGTACGTGATGAAGGTCACGGCGTCGGAGGTGCTGGCCGTGTCCACCGAATGCTGCTCCAGTTCTTGACGAGCTGGAACAGCGTAGAAAACATCAGACACACTCACTTGAGCACACACACGGCGTTTCCATGAGTCAGGAGCTCACACACACCTTGGAAATCTGAGAGTGGAAGTCCTGCATGTTGTTGCCCAACATCTGCCCGAACTTGCTGAGCACCTCCTTATGCCACGAGTCGATACTTCAGGTTCACCTTCGACTGGACCTGCACCACACGTCACAACACACACTCTCAGAGGGTGACCACACTTATTTTATAATATCGGCTTGCTTTCCATGAAGAGTAACTGGTTGTTACCTTTACTAAGGAGCAACACAATATTTTAACACATTAAAACATAATTACTTTTTAGGAAGTAACAGTTACTTTTTATGGATAGTAAGGTTACAATACTAAGTGATACAATTTGATACTTTATATGAAGTAACAATATTGTAACATTACTTACTATAAAAAGTTAGTTGTTACCATTTTAAGGAGTAACAAAATTGTAGCATTACTTTCCATAAAAAGTAATGCGTTACAATTTTGAGTTATTTCGTAAAAAATAATAACTTATGTTACTAATTACACTACCGGTCAGAAAGTTTAAGATCGGATTACGATTTTTTATGTTTTTAAAAGAAATCTCTTGCTGTTCTTTGAACTTTCTATTCATCAAAGAATCCTGAAATAAAAATGTAAAAAACTGTTTTTAACATGGATAATAATCATACATGTTTTTGGAGCATAAAATCATCATATTAGAGTGATTTGTGAAGGATCATGTGACACTGAAGACTGGAATAATGATGCTGAAAATCCAGCTTTTTTTCAGAGGAATAAATTACATTTTAATATATATTAACGTATTTTTAAATTGTCATAATATTTCACAATATTACTGTGTTTTTTGTGTATTTTTTATCAAAAAAATTGCAGCCTTGGTGAGCAGAAGAGACTTCTTTTAAAAACATAAAAAATCATATCAATCTTAAACTTTTGACCGGTAGTGTATGTTATTAATTATTACAATACTTTTTTATGGAAAGTGATGTTAGAATAAAGGGTTACTTCATTAAAATGAATTAATTGCATTACTAATTAGGCAAAGTAATGCGTTACAATATTATTGCAATTAGTAATAATTTAATCAAGTAACTCAATTTTCTAACATCGCTTTCCATAAAAAGTAATGTAACGAGCACTGCTAGTTCACAGAGCGACCTCTGACCTTGCCGTAGTCGATGATGACCGGCCCAAACTCTTTCCTGGTTTCGGCGTTGTCGAACGTGCCTGAAGCTTTGCGGATCTGCACCAGCAGCGCCTGCCACTTGTTGAGGTCTTCCCCAGACGGTTGTAGATGTTCTCGGGCTGCATGTCCCACAGACACTGGTACTGGAGCCACACCTGAGGACAGAGAAGAGTCACTCACTGTACGGACACACACACACACACACACACACTCGCTGCTTCACAGGGAGGACGTTACCTTGACGTACTGCTCCACCCTCGGAGGACGTTCTCCTTCACTGCGTTATACGCCTCCTCCAGGCGGACGGGCCGTCGAGGCATCCTGGTCAGAGCGTTCCTGTAGAACTTCTCCTCTTCGGATAACTCGTAGTGAACTCCGACCTGTTTAAAGAGCCAACATTAGCGCAGGTGCGGGACACTGACAGCGGACGCAGAGCTAACCACACACACCTGATATCTCTGACTCTGGATTCTGGGCAGAGACAGAATGACCATCTTCCAAGCAAACATCTCCTGGTAGAGCCTGTAGCGGCAGTCCTCGAATCGGCGGGTTCAGATAGATGACCTGGTTTGTGATCCTCAATTCATGGATGACGTTCTGTTTGGGCGGAGAAAAGAGTTCAAGTGAAGTTAGGAAACATCCGTGTAGTTGATTAACAATATATCCGAGCTGCACTTGATCTGAATAATGACAGAATAAAACCTTGATAGAATTAGGATGATTGACAGTGATGATTTCCTGTTTCTTACTGTGAAATGCTCTGTTTTGTATAGAGCGCTATAGAATTAAGCAGACTTAATTCCAGAAGGACACTTGCCTTAATCTTGGGGTCTCCTCCCGGCTTGTGGCTGAGCTGCGGCACCTCTGTGTCCATGTCCACATCCGCCTTGTCCTCCATCTGTCCCCGCAGGACCTGCGTCCAGGCCTTGAGCCCCGCCTGCAGCCGCACCCCGAGGATACGTTCAATCTGCCGAACACACATTACACGAGTAATGCAATTGGCTAATTTTTAATGAAGTAGCGATACTGTAAGGTGTTATTCTCCACAAGAGTGCTGAGGAGTGTCTGACCTCGATGTCCAGCTTGTTGACCCAGATGGGCAGGTTGGAGTACGAGTGCAGGTTCAGGTCATCGACGGCCTTCTGGATGCGGTTCAGGATCTCCGTGAACATCTTATGCTCGTACATGCAGGTTTCAAGCGACGAACCTCCAGATCAATCTTCTCCTCCAGCAGAAGGAGATCATCCACCTGAGAGGGAAATACCCACAAGTCAACATTCCATTCCACGTCTCTTCACCCCGACTGTAGATTCAGCATTTACACTGCCAACCGGAGGAAGGACACACACACGACTGTGTTCTTTTCTCTTAAACTCTATTATGACCGTAAGCGTTCTCATCCAGGACACTGAATCAAAGTAATAATGATGGAGGCTCGAATCGGATATAAAATGTGAGTGCAACTCAATCTCAGTTTAAGATTTTTAACTCGGCAATTCTGAGGAAAAAGTCAGAAATGTGAGATAAGTCACAATAACCTTTTTAAAACAAGTTTCCTTAGTCGAACTGATGAACTAATCATGAATAACAACTAACACGTTTATTTGCATACAATTGTTTTTTAAATAGGCCTAATTGAAAAACTAGGATTACACAATAAGTATCCATGTTAGGTTTCACTATAATCACAGATTAGGTTTGACAGAGCTCTCTGCTTCTGCTTCTGCTTAAACACTTGCTCATCGTGACGATCTAAACAGGCTTGGATGAGTTCTTGACCATTCTTTTGATGAATATTAGTAAAAAATGCAAGCAAGAACAATAACGTGCGTGTGTCCAACGCCTGATTAGTGCCCAGGTCTCGGGTTGGTTCGAACCTTTTCTTGGATTGATTGTTTTATTTAATGCCATGTCAGAATCTAAGGCTATTTTCATGTCAACAATTCAACTATAAAAATACAAATATCATATAAAATACAATAAAACCAAGCAAACAAACACACTAGTCATATTACAGGCGAAACTCGAAACATTAAACTCATTACATGCAAAGTGAGATATTTCAAGGCTTTATTTGTCACAATATTCTAATTTTGAATTTGGGGTTTTCATAATCATCAACATTAAAACAAATAAAGGCTTGAAATATCTCACTTTGCATGTAATGAGTCTATATAATGGATTAGTTTCACATTTAAAGTTGAATTACTGAAATAAATGAACTTTAGCACGATATTCTAATTTTTCGAGTTTCACCTGTATAATTTTTTTTTAAATTACCAAATGATAAAAAAATCCAAACCCTTTTAGGTATAATCTTACTAAAGTCCTTAAGTGAAGGAACTACACAGCATTCTCCGAGTGTTACACCCGAGACAGTGGATCATACGCTGAAGAGGCAATCTCACAAAGCATGCACAGAGTCGAGTCTTCACCTTTAAGCCAAAAGTGACCTACGACCTCTGGATCAGACGTACCTTTCCTGGAAGTTGAAGACGGTCTCGGCCAGCCGCTGCACGTGCGGGTCGAGCTTGCTCAGAACTCCCAGACGAGCGGAGATGCCCTCGGTGACGAGCGCCTGCACCTCCTTCTCAGGCCGGCCACGAGCAGCGAGATGGAGGTGCGCTCCTCCACCTTCTCACAGGTGCGCTCGACTACGTGCGCACGCTCTCCGATGAGCGAGATGGCGAACGGGTACAGCTGGTTAGCCTGATGGGCTTTGTTCGACGATGGCTAGCGGCACGCGGAAGCTCAGCCACTTCAGGTTGCGCACCTCCTTGGAGAGCGTGATGATCTCAGGGAGGAAGTTGACCTTGAGCTTGAGCACGGTGCCGAGTGCGCCGCGTGCGCGCGTGTTCTCGATGGTGAAGATGCGGCCCGACACGCCCAGGTTGCGCTGCTGCACCTTACGGGCCCAGTCGTCGAAGATCTCCTGCGTGTTGAGCTTTGCGCGGAAGCTGTCGCCGTCCTGCTTGAGCTTCAGGCCCTCCACGTGGTTCTCCCAGCCCTTGCCGAGCCCGTCCTCCACGCGCTTCATGTAGGCCGTGAGCTGCCGGTCGATCTGCTTGGCCCAGATGATGGAGCCGAGACGGGCGGCAGGTCACGCACGTGGCTCATCTTGCAGGACTGGCTCTGAGGATACTGCACCTTGAACTTGTCATGCAGAGACTCGATGTCGTCTTTGACAGCGCTGGATGAGCTGCGTCTGGTACTCGCGGATGGCTCCGCGGATGTACGGCCGCACGAACAGGGCGTTGAAGCGGGAGAATATGCGAAACATCTCGTTGGCCGTTCTCGGGCGGTGCCCAGCTGGTCGCGCAGGCGGGCCGTGATGCGCGTCTCCACGCGGTCGATTGACTCGTCGTCACGCTTCATGCGCCGCCTCCCACGCCTCCATGCCCTCCTTCGACACGTGCCAGGCCGTCCACCTCCTTCACGTTCTCATAGGCCAGATTTGACCTCCTCGATGGCGTTCGCGTCTGCAGGCGTCGAACAGAACCTCGGCCACCTTCAGATCGGCCGGCTCGGCGGTCTCTCCCTGGGCATGCTGGGACACGGCGGACACCTGCAAAGACAAGCGCAGGCAAAGTCATGCGCAAGTCCATAATCCAACACTTCCTCTGACGGTACAGTGCAGCAGAGGGCTGGGCAATGACACAACCTTTCATGATTTCAATTCCAATTTCAACTTCGAGATCGAATTCCGTTTCGACACACACTCAACACTTCTCGAATCATCAGTGTATTGGCTATAGTTCAGTAAATGGTGATAAATGTGAGCAGAACTCAGTGGATATTTGACTGGTTTTGTCCGTCCTTCTGTTGGACTCTCACACATGAATCATGTTGAATATCTGTTCAATTTAACTACACAATTAGATAATACCAGTTTAGCTGCAACCAGTGACCAAGCAATGCTTCATGTTGTTCAGTGTGTGTGTGTAAAAGAGCATTAGCAATTACAGAAAACACACTTCAGCAGAACATCATCAGCTCAAAGTGAGAGGAGTCATGTTTGCTCACAAAGTTTTATAACTTTTACAGGTAGTTATAACATTTTTGGGGGGTTTTTTTCAGCTGAATAAGGAGAGCTATGGTCTATGAATAAACGGTAAACGTGACGTTACGTGACATTGTTCTCAGAAACACTGATTTAGCGATTTACAATAAACATGATACGGGTTTGGTGCTCGCTCATGCTCATCTGTTAATTGGTGAATATCCTAGTAAAATGGACATAATTTGAAATCTGAGACTTTAGGTGCGTTCCATTCGACCGTAAGGGGACTGCGAAGTGGACTTCACAGGGTATTTCGCCATCTTATGTGATATTCCAGTTCGAAGGGAAGAAACATGTTCGGTTGGAAGGGCACTGCAAACGGCAAAGGGAATAAGGGAACATCGATACATCACTTCACAGGAAGTCAGGGACCCTGTCAAATGGAACGCACCTTTTGTTTTCAAATCAAACTTTAAAAACACGTAGTTCTTGCTATTGATTGGATGGGAGGCACTGCAATGTCTCGCTCAATGATCAACTGAAAATAGGACAGATCGAATGTCGTTCTTTTTGTTAGTAAAAAAATACTGATTTCTGATTTCTAATTTCAAGAATTCGATTAAAATTGAGAAATCAGTATTTTTTACTCTAACCCTAAAGAGTACCAAGTGCCAGTAACAACATGGAGGATGTAGTACACTTGAATTTTATTAATTATACCCATATTCGCACAATATAGAACTTTTTTTAACATTGGCAAAGTAAATTCAAATTTTGTCACATTATTAGCTTTTATCGTTTAAAGAAACCTGCACTGAACGGGTCGCTGTGAACTGGCGCGGTCTCGTCCTCATTGGCTCATGTGAACAGTGGGTGGCGCACCTGAGGCCGCAGCACGCGCACGATGACGGCCCGCAGCTGCTCGTGCTGGGCGCCGGAAGCGCCTCATGTGGTCCAGTCGGGCCTGCAGCTTGCGGTGCGCGGGACTCAGACGCCACACCATCTTCAGGTTCTCCTCCCCGCTTCCTCTTCACGATGTCCCTCAGCAGCACCTGCAGCTTCTCGTACTCGTCCTCCCACGTCTGGAACACCTCGAAACACGCCACCATCACCTGTGGAGGAGAGGAGCGTGAGCAGGCCTGCAGGAGACAGTACCGCTATCACCGTGAGCTAAAGGGGCGGCGCGCACCTTCTCGAACTCCTCGTAGGCCACGTGCATGAGCTTGCGTGTGCCCAGCACCTTCAGCAGCTGCGAGCTCAGGTCCCGCGAGATAGCCTCCACCAGACGCAGTGCTCGCTGGATCGGGTACTTGGTGTTCCGGATCTTGCGGAGGTGAGTGAAGATGGCCACCAGCGCCTGCCGGATCTCTGTCCAGCTCGATGGCCGACAGCAGGTCGTTTAGGGGGAAGTCCTTCATCAGCGGGTTGTAATCGTTCACCGTCTCCACAGCCTGCTTTAGTCCTGAGCACACACACATGGGCGTTAGAGACAAGCAGCGAGGAAACGGAGTATTCTACCGATTATTTAAAACATTGAGGTAATAATGTTTGCTCCTCGACGGGTTACGCGGTGTGAGCGGCTCACCTGTGTCGATGTCGAAGCCTGACGGTGGCGTGGAAGCGCTTGCCGTGCTTCAGGATGTCGAGCGTGAGCAGCACCTCGGGGACTCTCCCTCTTCTCCTGGATCCGGTTCAGCGCACGCTCCAGGTTCAGCCAGAAGCTGATCTCCTGCAGGGCCGTCCCCGAGGCCGGGTCTCTGAGTCCAGCTTCGTCACCTGCACACACACAGCACAAACCTCACACACAGCTCACTAAAGTCACTCGCTCACGCCATTCCAAACCTTCCAAACACACCAAAGCTCTTTAATGAAATCAGAGATCCACTGAAAGTCTGTTTATCCTGAACTGAGGCTCAATGTTCCGAAGCACAGGTGTGAAGTGTGTGCAGTGGCGGCCTTAAGCATCTGGGGGCCAATTGCAATAACTAATATGGGGCCCTACCCACATAAAACATAAACATAATAGAGCAGAAAAAGCAAAGATTCCTGCATCATTGGTATATTATTTTATCACATGCACTTTCAGCTTCATGAACAGGCAGCTCAACATAGAAATAAACATTGTTTATAATAAAATAAGGTTTAAAGGAAATAAATCCAACCTTATTTGATTAAAACTATAAACAATTATACAGCGTTTTACGTTGGATTTTCGGGGTGTTAAACGTCGCCATGGTAACCGTAAGTTTGACCAATCAGAGATGTCAGTGTTTTGCAAATAACAAGGTTGATTTCGTAGCTTAGCTTTTATAGAAGCAGAAACTTTAATTTCACAACCCCACAGCTCGTGGTCAATCTACCTTGGGGTCTCCAACCTTTTTTCATTTGAGCTACTTTTTAAAAATGAAAGTGGCCGAGAGCTACTCATGTAATACAATACTTAAATCTCTTAAATAATGTCTCATAACTCTAACAGCTATCCAAACCTTTTTTTAGACCTAAAATAGTTTTTGTTGGCCTATAGCCTATGTCACCCTTAAATGACAGAGAAAATAACAGAATCAGAGATAAAAAAAAAAAAAAACTTTGCATATAAAGGGTTATATAGTAGGCTAGGCTAGATAAACCTCACATATTTCAGCCTTTAAATAATTTTATAAAAAGAATGATACAAAAAAGACTGACATTTACCATGCACATTAGCTTATCCTTTATTATTAATAGTAAAATTCGCTCCGATTTTTCCGTCGCGTCTATCGTTGCTATACAACCATTTCACTGCGCTCTCCACAATGTACTGCAACAAGATTTATTTCCAGAGAAAGAAAAACAGCTGTAGTGTTTGGGTGCACCCTCATCCTCCATGTTCGAGTGAGCTTTCAATGTTGTTACGGAAAGGGTGAAGCTGTTTCTTGTCACATGACCTGCGGTGCGCTTGCAGCATTCTGAAAATTTGCTATTTTTTTTTCAGTCTCGCTGCGCCTCGGAAAAATGAGCAGCGTCGCTTCAATTCACTTTGCCACGCGCCTACATTTGAAATCCAACGGAGAATATGAATGGGATATTCACACTTACAGCACTTTAACAACATAGATCGTTTCAAAGCAGCTTTACAGAGGTAAAATAGGAAATTAAATTATTAATTTTCGTTACCATGGAAACCGCCGTTTCTGCGCTCCTACAGCACCTCCTTATAAACACTGCTGGGATTTCTCTACAATATTCCCTCAAGACAGTAAAATAAGGCAATCTGAGTCAAACCACCGCAGTGTTTCCTCTCACTCAGTAGAGCTGTGGATAACACACACTCATGCTTGAAAAGTAATAATGATACTGTCATATACCGTGAAACCGGTCTCATCTCGAAAAATACTGTGATGTGGATTTTTGGTCAGCACTAATGCATCACATCGTGTTTGATCCTAGCAGTTCTTCAGGACAGTGAAGTTACAGGTAATGCACACACACCTTCTGTATCTAACCTGATCTCACACACACACCTTCTGTATCTAACCTGATCACACACACACACACACACCTTCTGTATCTCGCGGATCCAGCGGTTGACGCCGGACTGCAGCTGGTTCAGGAAGCTGGGATCCTCCACCTTGTCCCCGAAGTCGGTGACCTTGGGCTTCTCGGCGCGCTCGTAGCACTGCTTGGCCACCGTTGCTGATGGTGGGGTGTATGAGCAGACTGATCTCAGGGATCTCGATGTTCTGCTGGAGGTGCAGCAGCCCCATCTCCAGCTCCGCGATCTTCTCTCTCCACCGACGGGGCCATCTTATCTCCATCCCTGCACAACAAACACTCAATCAATTCACCTTTATCTGTATAGCGCTTTTCACAACACACATCATTCCAGTCCACAGTGATCTGTATCACTGTATTTCAGAAATATACATAAAATCAGTTAGATAGAAATTAGTTCATTTACACAATGTAATAATTAACAATGAGCTCACTGAAGTGATGAATACTTGTTTGATAACAGATGATTATGACATTTAGAGAAATGTAGCATTGGTGCGTGTTGAGGCGTACATCCGCATCACGAGCGAATCGGATTTTTCTTTGGTTGTAAATCTTCTTTATAGGAGAAGTGAAGGGGACGTTACCTGTCCGGCTTTGCCAGACTCCCGGATGTCAGGATTTGAAGTACGGAGCGACCGCATTGCTGATGAAGGAGTGCAGGGTCTCGTACGGGGAGTCTTCGCTGAGCGTCAGAATCACGCACCTGTGTGGAGTTCGGTTTATCCGCGTCGATCACTCCCGTACGCTTGATCAATGCCAGGCTGAAACAACACGTTCACATTAGCAGAGACACACACAGATCAGGTACACATTCACATTAACACACGTTTGACGCTAGTCACCTGTTAGATTTGAGCCCGTAGTGGATGTCGATGCTGACGCTGTAGGGAAATGCACTCGCGCTCCTCCTCGCCTTCATCGCCAACATCCTCTGCGTCAATCACAAGAAACAACCGGCTGTGATAAATCTGTCTTTATTTAACATTCACCATGACTATTATATAAAAGCAGACATGTGACGGGCTGTGTGTGAGAGTTCTGGAACACAAGAGCACAGTCATAAACACAACCACACCCTCGCCCCGATCGATTCCCTTCATCATGAAGTACACTGACACAAGCTACACTATTATCAATCCCCATCCATCTGGATATACTGTATATCAGGATTCAGGACAATTCATCTCAAGTAATAGAATCTCTCCAAACCGAAGCAGTGAACTCTACAGGAACCCTGTGCATTACTATTACAGGTTATGATCACAGACTGTATACAATAGAGGCGGTGACATCACCCGTAGTGTTTCTGAAGGGTACTATTTAATATAATAAATACTGCAAAACACATATTTATCAGAATGCTCTTCTATAGAGTTATTTCACTAGCTAACGATCGAGTTTATCGTCATTAAACGACTGAGGTAAAAATAACATGACATTTGTTCTTCAAGCAATTTTAATTGGTGTTTCCTTGGACTAAAACACTGACTGATGGATTACAGAAATTATTTATTTCTGGAAGTTGTTCTGAATAGTTCAACATTCCTCCTGATGTTCATTGATGTTTATTTGCTACTGTAACTAGCAGTAAAGATGAAGAGATGTTATATATTAAAGACACACAAACAAACATTTACTGAATTTAGTGCATACTTTGTTTAAAAACTACGTAAAACTAACAAAGCTTATTTTGATTCTTTGATGGCATGAGCTACAAATACAGTTTAGAGAATTTTGTTACCAGATTGATTGCAGAATCGATACCGGTTAAAATCGAGGAATCGATCGTTCCTACTCGGATGATCGTGATTCTTGACGTCACCGATCTGCAGTGCAGCAAACACGCCCTGCACGCGCATTGATCACTTATTGTTGACATTTAATCACAAATTTAAGCAGTCTCTTCACGCCCATGTTTCTAAAATAAACATTATCTAAACTTTTATCATTGACACATTACAGTAGCGACTCAAACACGGCGGCCACACAAACCCCAGCGATAATGCAATAAAACATCACGAAATCGATTGACAGTCGCGGCAAACCCGCACATCATGAGCTTCATACGGCATGAGAGTGATTTTAACCCTTAAGATGTGATTAATTGATGAACATGCGGGTTTTAACCTTTCAGCGCGTTCCGTTCCACGCAGAATAGAGTGAATCTGTGGATCTGACAGGAACTTTTTCATCTGCTCGAGCGCGCTCTTCTCCTCCAGCGCGCTCTCGAGGGCCGCGGGCGCGTCTCCGCCATCTTCCAGGAGCAGTGGCACGAGCTTTCGGATGTGTTTCTGCAGCACTGAGGCGTCCGCCACTGTGTGTACGGCAGCAGAACCCTCCATCACACCGCCACCGTCCTCTCCCCCGCCACTGTCAGACATTTCCCTGCACAATGAGCCGAGACTAACCGAAATTAAACAAAGAAGTGAACTGTGAGAGAGATCGCGCTGTATCACGGACTATGTCACATCACCGTAATGACCAGCGCCCAGCGCGTCAGGGAACTTTATTGTTTCGCGGAAGTCTGTTGATATGTAAGTTTTCCACCAGGGGAGCGTATTAGTAAACGTGACAGTTGAACTACATTACCCAGAAAGTCGAAAAGCGTCACACGTCTAGCGTTATTGCTTTTCTCCTATGGCTTTTCTCGTGCATCACATCCACAGCTGCCCATTTATTTTGTGAAACCAATAGATTTTGGACTAAATTAAGTTCTCTTTTTGTCTTTAGCCCTGCAAATATGACCCACACCGTCACTCTTCAAAAAGGTTATTTTTTATTATGAAAATCCAAAGTTGCTTTCCCTTGAGAATGTTGTTAACTTCTTTATATTGTATGCAAAATTCTTCATCCATAAGCATAAATGGCTTAAATCTCCTTTGAGCTTTCCTCTTTTTCTTGCTGATTTTGACTCTTTTATTTCGTCCCTTAGACTTATAAATAACAAGAAAAGTGAACAATGTTTGATGTATTTTGATGATTTATTCAAAGACATGATTTGGCCTTAAAATTATGCTTTCTTTTTTTCAGTATTACATAATTTGGAACCCAGGATGCTTATTTTCTGTTAAGTACCATTTTTTTGTTTGTGTGTACACCTTGCCTTACTTCCCTGTGTTGGTAAAAAGTTCTGCAATAAAAAAAAATAATAATAAATAAAAAATCGTGCATCACACCCAGATCACACCCAATTACATGATATAAAAGAAAAATAATAATACTAATATAAACACGTACACATGGAAATATATAATATTATAATACATTTTATAAGGTGGCAGACTACTTTAAAAATCTTTGAGGGTTGATCGACTTTTGAATTTAGTCTTGAAGCATGTCGCTAACTTACTTGAATATATTGACTACTAAATCTAAACAATAACTTACAAGAACCCTAAACTAAACTCTGTTTTGAACATAGAGATTTTGAACAGTAAATAAATAGAGCGGATGCTATCACGTGACTGGATCCCTGTCAGTCAGATCAGCGCGCGCGTGTGTGTTCAGTCAGTCAGTCAGTCAGGTCATGATCATGTCACTCATGAAGCCGCATAAGTCAAAGAAAGATAAGGTAAGACTTTCTGTTGAGACCATTACAGACTAACTGAAGATTACATCAATATATATATATATATATATATATATATATATATATATATATATATATATATGTATATATATATATCTATTTCTAATCTGTTTTCAGTGTGTGAAATCCAGCAGAAAGGGAGGCAAACCGCATAAAGATGATCAGGACACTGAAAATGAGGTAAATTAAAGAGGAAAATGTTCTGATTAGTTGCCTGTATTCCATGTTAGTTTAGAACATAAGATATTTAGCAATACACACATAATGACATGTGCCCAATTTTTCATACTGTGCCAGTTTTCAGCCATTCGACCATTGTAGCTAAAGCATTTCGGTAATCAAAAACAGTTAAAGCATTCGGATTGAAATAATTATTATTATAGTTCATTATATAAGATGTTTTGTACCATGAATCTCGTATTCATTTCAGTTGTTGATTTGCTTTTCAAATACCAGGTAATTTGATTGTATTGATATCTAAATCTAAGGAGCGCTTTTTACCTCAGCAGTTCATAAGCCATTTCCGGGGTCGACATTACTGTAGCTTTAATTAACATAGCCGTGCAAACAACAGGTCAGACCATAACGCAGAACTACATTTATGTGTGTGTGTGTGTGTGGTAGAGAGGATAAATGATCCCAGCTTCAGGAAATCAGGGCTTGTAACGGGAATCTGCTTGTGTGACTCTGGTTTCATCAGGGTCTGAATAAGAGGATCAGGGACCAGAAAACACACGTCCGGCCCGAAGCACACACCGCAGACTGAGTGTGTGTGTGAGCATCGACAGGGAGCTGGAGCCGCTGGACACTCTCACAGGTGCGTGTGTGTGTGTGTGTGTGAGCATCAGCAGGGAACTGGAGCCATTGGACACTCTCACAGGTGTGTGTGTGTTTAGTGATCTCTACTACATCAGTGTTTCTGTCCATCTTCAGCATCAGTTTAGGCCCTGAATGAAGAATTGATGCTCCACGTGGATCTGGTCCATTCTCTAATCAACAGGATGTTCGTGCTGCATAATTTAGATCTCAGCGGATGCTCATGAGGGCTGACCTGCGTCTCAGTGACACTATTGTTCAGTTCATCAGTGACACACACACTTCCGTCGCTCTGATCTCAGTGATGCTTCAGTGACACGAGACACCAGAAAAACCTGGTCTTGGACTCGATTCGGGTCTCCACAACTCCTGGTCTTGGACCTCACTCGGTCTCGACTACTCCTTCAAAACGGATCTGCGCTTCCAGAGCTCCGCTGTTATGGCCCTTCAAGAGGGCAGCGAGACTTATCTGGTGGGTCTGTTTGAGGACACCAACCTGTGCGCCATCCACGCCAAGAGAGTCACCATCTTTGCCCAAGGACATCCAGCTGGCGCGCCACATCTGTGAATCACACACTGATCCGCTCATAATGGCACGCATGCCAGCCCCGCACAGACCTGTTATTGCTCCATCTCGCGTGGGTGAACGGCACTTGTCCCTGTAAGAAGTTGGACGCCGACCACTCGGGCCGCGTAACTAGTTAGCATGCCGGAGTCTCGTTCGTTATCGGAATGAACCAGACAAATCGCTCCACCAGCTAAAGAACGGCCATGCCCCACCACCCACAGAATCGAGAAAGAGCAATCAATCTGTGTGTGTGTGTGTGTGTGTGTGTGTTTGAGCTCAGACTCAGTGTTTCTCAGCTGTAGTTAATAATGATGTTAGTTTGACAGCACTGAGTGTGTGTTTTAGAAGAGGTGATTGTGTGTGTTTGTGAGAGATAGAGTGTGTTTGAGCTCAGACTCAGTGTTTCTCAGCTGTAGTTGTGCTTCTGTAGAGGTAATGAGGCGCGAATGCTTTATATCAGTGCTGGAGGCACGTAAGTCCCGCCTCCTCCTCTCCCTAACCAATAGGCTCGCGCTTGCCCAGCAGTGTGGTGATGTCACCGCTGTGGGTGCAGTGGCCAATCAGCTGGCTCCTCTTGGCTGACATCACTGAGCAGTCGTTCCTCAGCACACAGCTCATTTTCTGCCCAGCTCGAGCTGTAATGGAGGCTGCTCCGAGGCTGTAGTGCCCGTGTGTCTCGATGAACATGAGGATCGTCTGAGGAAGATGGTCATCAACACTGCCAATCCCAACGGGCCCTTCCCGCCCGTGGCTCTCATGCACTTCAGGGGTGAGTGACATCAGCGGCTCGCTCGCCCGCGCTCAGCGATGCACGGTTCATTCGGCTGGTTTCCTTGGTGTGTAGGTGTGTGTGTGTGTGTGTCATTGAAGTGCTGCGTCAACACAGAGAGCTTCAGTCTGAGCGTCTCCTGCCCATCCCCCACTCCAGCACTGACGTCACAGGAAGTGAGGTCACTGCTCAACCGAGGGTGTTGTGTGTGTGTGTTACAGTGTTTAGGTGTATTTCTCTCATGTATGTAAGAGAGAGAGAGAGAGAGAGTGTGTGTGTGTGTGTGTGTGTGAGAGAGAGTGTGTAAGAGGAGACTGTGTGTGTGCATGTGTGTGTGAGAGAGAGTGTAAGATAGAGACTGTGTGTGTGTGTGTGTGTGTGTGTGTGTGTGTAGAGAGAGAGAATGTGTGTGTAAAATAGTGTTTGTGTGTGTGTGTGTGTGTGAGAGAGAGAGAGAGAGAGAGAGAGAGAGAGAGAGAGAGAGAGAGTGAGTGTTTGTGTGTGAGAGAGAGAATGTGTGTGTAGAGAGTGATTGTGTGAGAGATTGTGTGTGTGTGTGAGAAAGAGAGAGTGTGTGTAAGAGTGTGTGTGATTGAGTCACTGTCGGCTAATAATTGATCAATAAATATGATCTCATGTGTTATATGTATCGACGAAGTGTAATGGTTCAGTAACAACAGCCTAAATTATTAAATTCAGTTGCTTATTTATCATACATATAATAATCAATACTCAAATAAATTAAGTAAAATGCTTTAAATCTAAACATCTAATTATAGATTTAATTTTCTACATAGATTATTTTTTTCTATTTTTGAAATATAATCATTAACATAAATTAATTCATGACAAATTTATTTAAACTCATTAATGAATGAAGACGTCACTAACGGGTTTAGTGAATATAATGAGTGTGTGTGTGAAGCCGCTCGTCTTCTTCTGCGCTTATTATATATATATATATATATATATTATATATATATATATATATATAGACACATTAACTCTAATTATGAGCCCGAACCGATTTAAATTCGACCATTTTTAATAGCGGGCCGCAATTACCGGGGTGACGCCAGAGTAATTTTTTAAGCAGATGCTGAAAGGGTGCTAGAAGAGCTGTGCATTATTGTATATATATATATATGTGTGTGTGTGTGTGTGTGTGTGTGTGTGTGTGTGTGTGTGTGTATATATATATATATATATGTTAGGGGTGTAACGGTTCACAAAATTCAGCGGTTCGGTACGATACACGGTATGTTTCAAATACAGCAAAAAGAAAGAAATGGCAGAGAAATTTCCTTGATTTAATTTAATTATATTTTTATTAAAACTAACATCATAAATTATGATATTTTTTAAATTTGAGCAATGATGAAACTATACTTGACTTTTCTTAGGAGCATATAAAACAAAACAGCTCCTTGGACAAAATGAAATGTAATATTGTAGTAGTTATAAACAAAGGTTTATTTTAGTTTAGATTAACATTTGAGGGCAGCAATTGTTATTAATAATGTCAAAATACAACTGACTTGTGTTACTCTAAAGCATTATAGTCTACTATTCCTGCCAAACTTACAGATAGTAGTGTAATAACATTAAATCCATGGTGATGTTGCTGATCTGTGGACACTGGATAGTTCATTCATGATGGCACAATGTTTCTTCCTGGTTTCCCTGTCAGCGCTGTTTTGATTCGTTAATAACGAAGAAATGTGAACGTTTCTTACTAGATTCTCGCAGTGGTGTTATTACTTCAGTGGCGAATTCAAATGTTTTCTTTCTGATTTGGATGTGCAGTAACAGTGCTGATCAAGATCGGCTCGCGCTGCATTGGTTCAAACTGATAAACGATCCGTGATCCAGACAAACACACAATAACGAGCAGCTTGGGTTCGTTCCGCTTACATGACATTTGCCATTTGGCGTACCGAAAACCAAACTGAAAGCCTTCGTACCGAACGGTTCAATACGAATACGTGTATCGTTACACCCCTAATATATATTACTATTAATAAATGTGCAAAAATTGGCCACTTAATATTTAATATTCAATTATTTAAATTATCACAATTAATTTTTTTTTATTAAATTGAACAAGCACAACATTCAGCATTCAATCAAATATTCTTAAAGATTCATTATTATTAATTATGTTATTTTTCGCGACACGTGTGTGTGTGTGTGTGTGTGCAAAAGCAAGATGTGCATGTGTAATTCGGGGACGAGCGTGCCGAGACTGGATGTAGTGTATGACGAGATTGCTCAGTTCACGTGGTGAGCCGCGGCTCGCGGCGCCTCCAGGTCATGATGTTAGCATCTGCTATATTTTCTTCTTATTTATTAAATCCAGGCAATTGGTTGATGAAAAATGTATTCAAATTAACATACAATTTATACAAAACTAAATTCACTTTAAAGAAAGGCTTTCTACACAACAGAACTTAATGAAGTGGCCAAAATCATGACAGAACCGCTCCACCCATGTCTCTCGATATTGCGCGTCCTCCTATCTAGCTACTTTCATAATCAACATGGAAAAAATAACATTATAATAATTGAATAAATATGAAAGTAAATGCGCTTATTTAATTTGTACAAATTGCTGCACATTCATTTAATTCTGAATTTTGCACACATAAGTTGAAAAGCATGTATTGCATTTATAGCGTGCATTTGTTAATAATTATCTTTATTAATAATAAAGATATAATGTAACAAGGACGAAGCATGTAAACTACATTGTTTACTTATTCACAATCGAATGGATTGCAAATGAATCCAAATGAATGACCCTAGTTTTGCTGTGGCGGATCCGTGGGGATCGTCTCGGGTCATCTGGGGGATCTCAAACTGCGATACGAGATAATAAACACATGGTTTCTTGACTCAGCTTGCCCGTTTTTCAAGCAGAACACACACAGATTAGTGATCATGCCGAAACTAGCAACAACTAAATGCAGTGTTTTCAAATTAAAATATTTTTTACAAAATGAAATAATGACATCTGTGCATTACTGCAAACGTGTTATTGTCTCAATAGTACAGTAGTATACGATAAATAGAACAATAATATCTTCCGTCGCACGAACGCCAGTGTGTCGATCCGCTGAGCGTTCGCTAACTAAACCGTAATTTGTCAAGTTTACTGACACACTCCATCTCGGCCCGTCACCATGACTGTTCCTGCCTGGGGGAGTGTAACCAGAGCTGCGGGGTCAGGGGCCACTTTCAAAAGACGCATCTCTTCCGGCAGCACTTGATCCAGCAGCACTAACACCCTTCTTCGCTTCCTATTTAACTAAAATTAATCTGACAGGGGTCACAGCACGTAACGGTTTGTCCTACTGTTTGTTTCACTGCTTCTGTTGGTCTCATTTTTAAGTTGCTTTGGATAAAAGCATCTGCTAAGTGAATAAATGTAAACGTGTGTGTGTTGCAGAGATCATCAGTGATGAGCCTGATTCTGTGTGTGTGTGTGTTACAGACGGTGGCTCCGGCCGAGCAAGGAGAGAGCTCCTTTCGTCCAAAAGCTGCTGCCCACCAGCTGCTGTCTCTTTCGGCTTCCGGTTCGGTACCCGCTCAGCGACCTGAAATGGAAGGTAGGTGCAGCGCGCGGCGCTGAGCGAGATGGTGCAGTTCCTCACACAGAACTCGCAGCGTGATCACCGAGCCCATCTAACCCGAGGCTGGTGCACATGGTGAGTCCGGTCGCTCGGCGAGGACATGATGCAGCCGTCTCGTGTCCAGAATAGAGCAGCGGCCTCAGTCTCGGCTTCTCAGTCAGTCCAGCCGGTGGCTCGTTTCTGCTCTGAAAGAGTTATTAATTTAGTTAATTGTAAATTATTAATAGCTTTTGTTACTCTTAATCAGCATTAATCTTTAACTTATACAGTCAAATATGCAATCTTATTTCATATTTGTAAATATATATTGTGTATATTACTCTATTTTAATTTCTGTTCCTGAAAACTAAAGTTAGAGCTGTCTGAAAACCCTGAGAAAGCTCTGTTTATTGTATTAGTATCTTTGCTCTGTTGTATTTATTTGTGTTGTTGCTGGTAGTTAAATTATTTATTTGTTTATTTTTATCTTGACTTTTTCCTTGTAACACAAATATAGCACACACCGAACCGTAGCGAAGCCGCTGCGAGCCGTAAGCCGTTGCACCGCTCAGACACAATATCTCTCCAGCTCTCGCTCCTGAGCTCTTCTGCTCTGTGAAGTTCATGCACAGGGTGTTGTTGATCATGTGAGCGAAGCACCAGCTTTCAGTGTTTCAGTCACATGATCAAGAGCTGCACGGACTGCTGCCAATGCTAATGGCGGGATTGTTCTGCTAATGTGGCCGTGGATTGTCCGCTCGACCGCACCTGAGGCCGGTGATTGCATGAGCATCGCCTGCGGATTGCCACAATTACAGCTCTGATTCCATCCTGCTATTTTTAAGCAAATTTTAGAATGTAAATAAACTACGATCGAAACACATTTCCAGAATAAATCCCTCAAACCTCATGTGACTCTCAGCTGTGATTGGATAACTGGAGTAACCAGCGGACCAACGACGTTGCAGCGTCTCTGATGTTGGTTTGGTGTTTCCCTGAAACGCCGGAGTCAAAGTGTGTGTTCAGAGTGATTGGGTGTAATTTCTAGAAGCATCGCACACACAAGTGTGTTTCCGAACACTAGAGAACACGACAACGGTTACTGCGTCTGACCTTTAACACACACTCGTTTATGGTGACGCTCGACACACACCGTTTATGGTCACGCTCACACGCACTCTTGTCTATGGTGACGCTCGACACGCACTCATTTATGGTGCACGCTTCAACACGCACTCGTTTATGGCTAGCGGTGCCGACACGCACTCGTCTATGGTGACGCTTCGACACGCACTCGTTTATGGGTGACGTCTCTACACGCACTCGGCTCACGGTGATGCCTTTTAACACGCACTCGTTTATGGGTGGCGTTCGCACGCGACTCATTGTCTGAGTGGTGGACTCTCGCAACACGGCACCGTTTATGGTGACGCTCGACACACACTCGTTTATGGCTACGTTCAACACACACACTCTTTATGATTATACATGTGTTTGTGTTTTTCAAAAAGCTCAGTTTGTCCACGAGATGGCATCCATCTAATTTCAAAAATTGCTTTTATGAGGCCTAGGCTTGACTCCAAAATGAAATACAGCTTTAAAAAAATCATATTATATTCAATGGGGGAAAATTTGGTCATAATCATTGCATTAATACTAATTATACATTTTTTTATTTTTGAAAATTCTCAAAACACCAACAAAGAAAAGAAAAAAACATTATAAAAAACAAGTAAAAAAAAAATTATGATTTTCTATTTTAAATATGAATCCCACCCCTTCGGGTCAATTTTGACCCGAAGGTCAGGAGTGTGACAGTTAAACGAATAACCCCAGAGGGTTAAAATAAAGCAGGTGATCAGTACCTGAGCTGTGAACGGTTCAGCTGGCGTGTGCTGATGATGCGTGTTCCTGTGTGTGTCGCAGTTTGCCATCAACATGTTCAGGGCTCTTCCGCCTTCCTCCAACCCGACGGGAGCAGAGTTTGACCCTGAGGAGGACGAACCCACTCTGGAAGCAGCGTGGCCTCACCTACAGGTGCTGATGACATCATTGGTCACATGACCCCAACACTGTTCACACCACGACCAATCAGAGCCGATGTCGGCTGTTATCGGCGGCGTCTGGTTGGGTCTGCGGTGTGAACGAGAGCGTCTGAATAACAGCATTTGAACTCGTTTGACCTGTTGCTCATTACGGCATCTCTCTATTTCCCGAAGCTGGGTATCGAGTTCTTCCTGCGCTTTTTAGAGTCGACCGAATTTTCAGCCCAATGTTGCAAAGAAGTACATTGACCAGAAATTTGTGATGCAGGTAAAGATTCTTATTTTCACTATATCCACATTAGCGGTGAACGGTCTGTAATGCTGTAATGTTTCTGAAAGAGTCTCTTCTGCTCAACAAGTGTAATATTATTATAATGTAAATCATCTGTTTTCAGTGTTATTTATTCCTGTGATCAAATCAATCATTACCACAGTCTTCAGTGTCACATGACCCTCCAGAATCACTCTAATATGAGGATCTGATGCTCAACAGACATTTATGATTATTATCAGTGTTAAAAATATACTTAGATTTTATAAACTTCCAATCAAAAGTTTTGGGGAAAAATAAGTACATTTATATTTGTACTAATAGGACGCATTAAATGTAACAAAAGTGACGGTAACGCATTTATGATGTTACAAAAGATTCCATTTCAAATCAAAAGTTTCAAATACTAGTTTAAACCTGTTGAATGTTGTCTGAACTTGATTGCAGCTTCTAGAGTTGTTTGACAGTGAAGATCCTCGAGCACGGGACTTCCTGAAGACCACCCTGCACCGGATATGACGGGAAAGTTCCTCGGGCTGCGCGCTTACATCAGAAAGCAAGTTAACAATCATATTTTACAGGTGAGCAGTGCCTCACGGCTCAGAGTTGAGGACTGAGTCACATGACTGTATGTAAATGTGAAACTCGGATTGGAAGGAACCGTCGCCCAGAATCCCTCAGTGTTCTGTGTGTGTTTGCAGGTTTATTTACGAGACCGAGCATCACAACGGAATAGCTGAACTGCTGGGAGATCCTCAGGAAGGTGAAACTTCTGAGCTTGTGATGTGTGTCCCTTTGCATGCTGGGAAATCCTCTGACAGGCGTGTTCCTTCTCTCCGACAGCATCATCAATGGTTTTTGCTTTACCGCTGAAAGAGGAGCACAAGATTTTCCTGCTGAAGGTTTTGCTTCCGCTGCACAAGGTGAAGTCTCTGAGCGTCTACCACCCGCAGGTCAGTCGCTGCATCCTCCTCACTCGCTTCAGGACCACCATCTCCCAAACGACTTCCCTGTCTCCGTGTCATCCGAGATGTTCATGTGCTCTTTATCAGTCTGAAAAGAAATGAAGGTTTCTGAGGAAAAGCTCTCGAAGGTCAAGCGGGACGTACGCGTAGAGACAAGACCCAGTGTTTACAAAGACTGAGTCTAACGCCATTTACAAAATAAATAAATCAAAGGTGAAACAACGACGTTGGAGGAAAATAAGATTTCTGAACCGGAACATGCGTGACCTCATCAGGGTGATCACGTAATGTGTGTCGCATCACAGCTCGAGCAACACCAGCATTAGTGGTTAAAGTATATAAATGTGTATTTTGGGTACTATCCTGTTATCCGGACCCTACCATATACCATTTTGGAACTAGTCATCTCTGATATGGTCTTAACCCCAGTGACGGGTAGGTTTTGGGGCGGGGGTTAGGGTAGGCCATCGTTCCTGATTGGTCTTAACCCCAGTGACGGGTAGGTTTAGGGGCGGGGTTAGAGGGTAGGCCATCGTTCCTGATCGGTCTTAACCCCAGTGACGGGTAGGTTTAGGGCGCGGGGTTAGGGGTAGGCCATACGTTCCCTGATTGGTCTTAACCCCAGTGAGGGGTAGGTTTTGGGGGGGGGTCAGGGGTAGGCCATCGTTCCTGATTGGTCTTAACCCCAGTGACGGGTAGGTTTAGGGCGGGGTTAGGGGTAGGCCATCGTTCCTGATTGGTCTTAACCCCAGTGACGGGTAGGGTTTTGGGGCGGGGTTAGGGGTAGGCCATCGTTCCTGATTGGTCTTAACCCCAGTGGACGGGTAGGTTTCAGGGCGGGGTTCAGGGTAGGCCATCGTTCCTGACTTGGTCTTAACCCCAGTGAGCGGGTAGGTTTAAGGCGGGGTTAGGGGTAGGCCATCGTTCCTGATTGGTCTTAACCCCCAGTGACGGGTAGGTTTTGGGGCGGGGTCAGGGGTAGGCCATCCGTTCCTGATTGGTCTTAAGCCCCAGTGACGGGTAGGTTTAGGGTGGGGTTCAGGGGTAGGCCATCGTTCCTGATTGGTCTTAAACCCAGTGACGGGTAGGTTCTCACGGGCGGGGTTAGGGTAGGCCATCGTGGGGTCTGGATAACAGGGAAAGTTACCGTATTTTGTTGTAAATGTCGATGGTTTGTCTAGATCAGACTCTTATTCCTCGGCTTGCAATCATGCCGAACTTTGAAGCTGCACTGAAACTCACATCTGGACCTTCAACCCGTTGGACCATTGAGTCACTCTATGGAGAAATCCTGGAGTGTGTTCCTAGAAACCTTCATTTCTTCTCAACTTAAGACAGAAAACACATGGACATCTCGGATGAGCGAGAGTAAATAGTCAGGAGATTGTGATTCTGAAGTGACTCCTCCTGTAACTCATGAGCGCTTAAGTGCTAACGCTGTGTGTTCTCGCTCAGCTGGCGTATTGTGTGGTCCAGTTCCTGGAGAAGGACAGCACGCTCACAGAGCCGTAAGACTTCGCTTCTCTGATTGGCTGATGAGGGTGATCAGGTGACTGACGCTGTGCCGCCCGTGTGCAGGTGGTGATGGCTCTGCTCAGTACTGGCCCAAGACCCACAGCCCGAAGGAGGTGATGTTCCTGAACGAGCTGGAGGAGATCCTGGGCAGTGATCGAGACCGTCGGAGTCCGTCAAGGTCATGGAGCCGCTCTTCCGTCAGCTCGCCAAGTGTGTGTCCAGCCCTCACTTCCAGGTGCGCCGCTCGATTACAGCACCAGCAACCGTGTGCTCTAATGTGTTCTTAAAGGGATAGTTCACCCAAAGATTAGGATTACCTCATTATTTACTCACCCTGAAGCCACCCTAGGTGTAATTATGACCGAAATACATATTTTAATGTTTTTTCACTTCATGCCTTAAAACATCTTGAATGTAACCCGACACCCTTTCCTTATTTAGTATGCGCAGCCCCACCTCAACTCACTCACTGGTTGACGATCACACGTTGATCTGATTGGTTACAAGGTGGTTTGTACGTCAGAAAGCACCAGCGATTTCAAAGCGTGCTTTTTGAGACTGTCTTTGGTTCACTGTAGTTTTAAGGAGGAAATACTCCATGCTGTCCACTTATCAACTTACACATGGTGTGTGTTAAAGCATATTAAACACACCACATACACACATAAACAACATTAAACAGTGGATTTACACCACAGTTCATTAGTCATGAAAACCTTATTTCTGAATGATCTCTGAACATCCATTTTTTTAAATGTTTCAAACTCATTTTCTGGTTATGTGAACATTAAGGAAACATTCCATTGTGTCGTTCTGCAAACATTATGGCAACGTTTCTGGAACTCAGTATTAACATTTGCACACGTCAGACGAATGATGTATATTGTTTTGGGTCTGTTATTTAAGAACTTTAATTTACCAGATTGGAAACCAGTGTTTCCAACATACAGAACCCACACTAAACCATGGACAACACACACACACACACAACAAAAAAGTAGAATTTAGAATAAAAGAAAATATATTTAACGGTTTGATATCCCCGAATATCGCCTTTTTCGTCTTCTCTCAAGCCGCCGTCACAGAGAGTCTGAACTCGAGTCTCATATCTGCAGAGTCTCATACTGTGTGTTCATGTGGTCATGTGACGTGTGTTTCCGTTAGGTGGCGGAGAGAGCGCTGTATTACTGGAACAACGAGTACATCATGAGCCTCATCAGTGACAACGCAGCCAGGATTCTGCCCATCATGTTCCCGGCGCTCTACCGAAACTCCAAGAGCCACTGGAACAAGTGAGTCACACCTGATGAACTTTGAGCTGAGACTGAACACACACTCTTGTGACACACACACACACACACACGACAGATGACTCTGATCTGCTTCTTGTTAGTGTTAGGGTCGATATATTTCTCAGATTTCTGCTCGTTCTCGGATCAGATGTAGAGACAGTAGCACAGTAAACATGACATTTATATGACAGCGTTAGTGTGAGAGTCAATGCTATGCTAGCTGTCGCCGGCCACACACCCGTACTAATGCTACAGCCCACGGCGCAAATTGCAAGACAAAAAAACTAACATTTTTAAAAATGTGAAAATATGATTTACATCATAATCATATTTCACTGTTTACTGTATTTATGATCAGATAAACGCAGCTTTGGAAAACTTTAAAAATATATGATAATGATTTAAAAGTTTCGAGCACCAGTGAACATGTAGTAAACCGGACATCTGCCAAATCAACATAGCTAAACGTAAATGTAAAGATGGCGAGGCGTTTCTATGAGGGTTATGAATATTATATTCTATAACACACGATGATGTGGTCTCTCTCCTGTGTTTGTGCAGGACGATCCACGGTTTGATCTATAACGCACTGAAGCTCTTCATGGAGATGAACCAGAAGCTGTTTGACGACTGCACACAGCAGTTCCGAGCTGAGAAGAACAAGTGAGTCGCACACACACACACACACACAGTCATGTGATCGACCCGTGCCTGAACCAACACTTCTGCTTCCAGAGAGAAGGCCAAGCTGAAGGAGCGAGAGGAGGCCTGGATAAAGATCGAGAGTCTGGCCAAGTCCAACCCACAGGTGAGTCTCTCAATCCCATCATGCAATGCTGTCAATCCCGTGGCCTGACTCACTCTCCTACTGACGCCCGTGTGCATCTTCAGTCGCTGCTAGCAGCTCCCGCTAACGTCCGTGTTTCTGTTTCTGTTCCACTAGTGCGTTCTGTATGTCGATCCGTCTGGACTGAACCGTCCTGTAGAAATGGAGACGGACGTTCCCTTTATAGAAGATGTTGAGATCTTAAAAAAGACAGTGCAGTCCAGAGCCGTTCAGGTAACTCAGCCGAGCAGAGCTTCATCATCATCCTCATCCTCATGTGTGGGAAAGGGCGATCCACGTGTTCAAATCCCTTTCGTTCAGACTCTAAACTCCTCTGAGTGTTTGTTGTAATGAAGGACACGAGCAGCTAGAGTCTAAACTCTAATCTCTGGAGCTCTTCACCGTCAAAAATGATTAAATATAATATTAAATATATTTTTTTTTTCAAATGAAATTAATGTACTTTTGGATAATGTTTTTTTTCTACACATAATACATATTTACATATTAATAATACATACACATAATACATATTTTGTATTGTTAGGGGATTTTTTACTGTCAGCGTAGACCTGAAATTGACACGCCCAGCTTAAACTGGTGAATCTCGAGCACTTTAGAGCGACAGACTGAAGTTCACAGACGACACTCGGCAGATAATTGTAGAAGTGAAAAAAGTAAAAAAAATTAACTTAAAAAAAGTTACAGAATTTTACGTATTATGAAAAATATAAAAAAATACTATTTACATTTTTTTATGAAATATATTTTATTTTTCAAAATAACATTGTACTCTAAAACTGCAAGAAAAAGAATAACTAAATGTAAATAAGTCATGTTTTAAATACGAGTCTGATATCTCAGGTAAAGGAGCGTTCAGTGAGTGTGTGTTCGGCTGCAGTTCCACACGCGTCCACTAGAGGAAACTTTCCATTCGGCTCCAGTGCGGTGTTTCTGAGTGCGAGCGGGACTGTTCTCACAGCACCATTACACTGCTCACATCATGGCCAGGGTGTGTGTGTTCACAGCAAGTGCAAAACCTTCATCGAGATGTGCCGAGTGTCGTACATGCACACAAACAACCTGTTAGCAGTCGGAGAGAAGAGCCTTGAGTGCGACTCGTATGTGAACAACCGGACGTGCAGGTCCGAGATCCTCCAATATTTTCAGCTCAACGGTGTGATGATAAAAACATCTTTGGAAGTCGGTCGTTGTTTTGATGTTTACATGGACTTCATTTACAAATGCTTTAGCAGTGTGTGTTTGCAGCACATAACTGGCCATCCTGACCTCTGGGAGTTGATCACATGAGCACAGATTATGGGTCAGGGGTTAAGCAAACTGCTGGACTGAGGAAGATCGCTTAGCAAACAAGCAAATACTGTTTTGTGTCAGAAATCACAGGTTGTGTGAGTGTGTGTCAGCAATCACAGGCAGTCTGCATGTTTGGAGGAGGCGATGTCATCTCTATCCATAATCTATTTATGTGGTTGTGATTATTGTCAATGTGTGTATTATTGTCTGTGTGTATTGTCAGGTGAAACATAACAGGCTCTTTGTGAATATTTGGATGCTGTGTTGTTTTAATCAGTATTGGTCATTCCAAATAAAATAATCAAGTGTGTGTGTGTGTGTTTGTAGATGTCGAGGGAGCAGAGGAAGGAGCGGCCGCTCGTCAGGCGTAAATCTGATGTGCCTCAGGACTCGAACACCTCGAAAGCCTTGGAGTCGCAGCGTCGATCCGAAGACTCGCTGAGCACTAGCGCCGGACACTAGCTCTCGCCGGACACTAGCTCTCGCCTCATCATCCTCAGGTGTTTCTTCCATCGGTTCACCTCATCGGCCCGGCAAGCGCAGCCGCGCGACACACACACGCTTTCTTCACGTTTTTCTGATTTCGGTTTATTTTCAGGGACGGCTGCCAGTGCCAATACGCTCATGTTTATTAGCTTCCTGCTAACATTGCTTAGTTTGATTAGTATGATTTCTGCTGAGCTAATGTGGTGTTTGAGAGTAAAAGCCCGTCATGCATCATGTGTGTGTGTGAGCGCTCAGATCTGACGAGTTCCTCACTCCTGTGCCATAATGAACTCTAGCTGAACGTCATGTCTTGTTTTGATGGACTTCCTCCGGAGGAATCTTCCACCCGCTGTGCCGTTCACTGGTCCAAACACAAACACTGGCGATCTCCAGCGGATCAGTGACGCGGCCTGGAGCCGAACCGCGAGTCTGTGTGTGTGTGACGCCATCTGAATGTCACGGTCATTTCCAGCTCACAGATTGATCCGACATGGACCCGCTGTTGAACCGGAGTTCCCGACGGACTGCGACTCTCATCCGTCAGGATCTCTGTGCCTTTCAGCAGCGATGAGTCCATCACTGAGCCTTCAGTCCGTGCGAATGGTCCAATGCAGCAGTGTGTGTGTGTGTGTGTGTATGTGAGCGACAGCGACGCTTCGATCTGTTCATTTCCATCTGGATGTTTTCCTGTTATTTTACTGAACTACCTAGAAGCACTTCCTGAAAACTTGAAAACTCTACTGTGTGTGAGAGAGAGAATGCGTGTGTGTGAATGAGAGCGAGTGAGTGTGTGTGACAGTGTGAGAGTCAGTGTGTGTGTGAGTGAGGGACTGAGAGTGAGAGTCTGTGAATGTGAGAGTGGAATTTAGTGAGTCAGTGAGTGTAAGAGTGAGATTGAGTGTGTGGAGAGTGAGAATCAGTGAGTGAATGAGAGAAAGAGTGTGAGTGAGAGTGTGTGAGACAAGTGAGTGTGTATCAGTAGCATGCTTATAGTCATTTCTGTACCGTTGTTTGAACTTCTGTATGTTTTACTCGCTGCGTTTTATCTGTTTCTTTTCACCTATAATAATTCATGCAGTTTGTGAGTATATAAATGTTGATGTATAAAACACTTGTCTCGTTCTTTCACAAACACACACACGCTGCAGAGTTCGGCCCCTGTGTTCTCATCTCTCACTGTGGAATCATATACCGTTGCAATCGAAATTATTCAACCGCCACTGCAAATCAGGCGTTTAGGCAACATTTAGATCTTCTGCTGTTTGCAAACTAAAGTGACTTGGATAACTCAACTCAACACATGTTACAAGTGGTTTCCCCAAATTCAACTGAAAATTAGCTTTTAAAGACCTCTGCAGTCTCCAAATTATTCTGAGGACCGCTGGGGTCATTGTCCTGTTGAAGGTCCAAGTCTGAGGACCGCTGGGGTCATTGCCTTGTTGAAGGTCTGAGTCTGAGGACCGCTGAGGTCATTGTCCTGTTGAAGGTCCGAGTCTGAGGACCGCTGGGGTCATTGTCCTGTTAAAGGTCCGAGTCTGAGCACCGCTGGGGTCATTGTCCTGTTGAAGGTCCGAGCCTGAGCACCGCTGGGGTCATTGTCCTGATGAAGGTCCGAGTCTGAGCACCGCAGGGGTCATTGTCCTGTTGAAGGTCCGAGTCTGAGCACCGCTGGGGTCATTGTCCTGATGAAGGTCCGAGTCTGAGCACCGCAGGGGTCATTGTCCTGTTGAAGGTCAGAGTTCTGAGCACCGCAGGGGTCATTGTCCTGTTGAAGGTCCGAGTCTGAGCACCGCTGGGGTCATTGTCCTGATGAAGGTCCGAGTCTGAGGACCGCTGGGGTCATTGTCCTGATGAATGTCCGAGTCTGAGCACCGCAGGGGTCATTGTCCTGTTGAAGGTCCGAGTCTGAGGACCGCTGGGGTCCTTGTCCTGATGAAGGTCCTGATGAAGGCCAAATCCCCTGCGTGAGCTTTTGTCTTATATAATCTGGTATAGTTAAGTGTGCAAAAGTGCATTTTTTTCCACATGTGATCTTAATTTAATACAGATCAATACACAAGTTAATATTGTAAGTGACTTACAATTGGTCTCCAGTGTAAGTGTGTTTTCTCCAAACTAAGCCACAGCAGAGCGGTTAAGCGTCTACTAGCAACACTGTTCCTGAACGAATTGGCCGTTTTAACGAATCGTTTGAATGATTTATTCAGCCTGGGACATGCTGCCACTACTGGCGCTTTGAGTTTCACATTTAAAGGAAAATGTCTCAATGAACTTCTCTTGAAAACACAACTTGTTCATTTTTGTTATTGTTGTTTCCAAAGCTCTCCCACGTTAGGAACCGCAATCCTGTCGAGCCGCGACATCAGGAGCCGCAAAGGCAGATTCGCCACGGCGGGTCTCCTCTATCATCACAACCTAGTTTTAATAGCATAAGGTCCATTACTGACTCTGGAGAACTGGCTCCATAACCCTCGGCCCAGTAGTTAGTTTCAGACTAACTCGTTTCACACACTGGACATCGGGAGGAAGAGAGTTTTGTGTAACTCCCAAGTCTTCTTGGCTCAAACCAGTGACCTCTGACATGGAAACCACAAGGGTAGTTTAAACCGCTTCTCAGGAACAGGCTGTGGTCCTGTAGAGCTGTGATATCTTCAGTCTTGATATTAGCCCATGAAGAGCAGATGTGACCAGTCACGAGTGCTCCTGTAGGGGTGCTCCTGTAGGGAATACAAATTCTCTTCATCTCTCCGGGGTCACGCCGGGTAAACAGCTCAAGAAAGAATAAGCGATTGCTAGGCTTACAGTTTCACGCTCACACCACTTTCAGAAGATTCTTCCATGATGTTGTTCAGGGTTTCCGTCACACACGAGAAACTCCCTTTCAGGCAAAGCTGACAAACACACTTGTTGAATCAGTAACGGTGTGATTTCATTTCGTTTATGCAACAATATGGAGGACTTGATCCGCATGTCCTGGACCAGCGCGGCACTTCTTCCACACCGGGCTTTAGTATTCACTCAATGCTCTCGAGTTGAAGAGACGATCTGGAATAAACGGTCCGAGAAACTTTCCTGGTTCGCACAATCCTCAGAAGAAGCAATTGGTTGTGTCGTGTTTCTAGCGTTTCTTGTGGAGAAAGCAGTTTGGACCAGCATTGAGCGCCTGTTATCCTTCAGCGAAGCGTCACACCACTCTGAACACAACACACAGTTTCCCATGCTTGTCCACACTGGGGCCCGGGGACACAGCGGGTCGAACAGCAGGCGAGTGTGTGCCGAAGAGCTCGCTGACGTCTGGAAGAGCTCCGTCTGTCACTCCGTCTATCATCTCGATTCCTGAATCCCATCGAAGCATCGCTGTTTCATCCTGGCCGTTATCACTTCGCAATTCCTTTCTCCATGGCTCTGTCTTATAAATGCATCACTGTGTTTATATACGCTTGAGACACTCATTCACTTTTGATTTGCTCGTCGGCAGGGAATACTGGGATCGTGAAGCTTGACTCTATAAAATTAGTTCTCTGACGGCTGGTATTGAACTTCTAATACACGTTTCTTTCTTTTCCCAGTCAAACTCATTGCAGTAATTTGAACTTTTCGTTTACACCTATCCTGTTCAACATCCAGTTTCAAGCTTACTCATGATAGAAGCACACACACATCACCGGTCTTAATGCAAAACACACAAAACCCTTTCTGAAACAAGCAAACACAAAAGCAAACGCAAATGGAAATGTTTCGTAAAAGCCCAGCAGTTTAGACACTGATTCATCAACCCATCCGCAAACACAAGCAGAGACGTAAGAACCCATGTCCTACCGGTTCCAGAGACGTCGCTCCTGTCGTGTTGGAAATCCCATCATGCAGTAACTCATGAGACAACATCCACAAGCAGTGAGCTTTGCTTCCATGCTAACACACACACAACAGGTGTGTAACCCCACCTTTACCTTGGTCACATGACATTCACATCACATGACTCCAAACAGGGACCATGACAGGTTTGTAAAATATTTTTACAAACCTGTCATGGTCCCTGTTGGAGTCATGTGATGTGAATGTCATGTGACCAAGGGTAAAGATGGGGTTACACACCTGTTGTGTTTTATTCTTGGCGGGCAAAGAGTTAAATATACAAATAAAAATATATATTAGAAATTTTCCTGAAATTGAGCCATGCTGTTAGTGTTACTAGAAAATCTAGTCCTGACATAAAGTAATGATGTTATGAGATAATGATATTACAGATTATATTCCAGATGATGATCCGGTGTGTTTAAGAGGAACAAAAGACACATTCAGAATCATGTTGTTCTGTGATTCCAGGAAACTCAATGAGGTCTCAGATCAAGTATATATATTTCCAAAGGGGTAAATGAGTTTTCAGCCGGTCCTCTGATCTCGTGGAGAAAGCAGCATGATGTGTTCCCGTTTCCTGGGATCATTATCTTCCTGCCTTAAAATGTTGAACAATTTCAAACTTAAACCTGTCTCAGTCATAATAAATAACCCCATTTCAACTCTAAGCATATTGAAGTTGATTAAACAATTTTAAGTCTAGATATTTGTGCTAGAGAACAAGACTATGACGGAAAACATCGCAATTTCGATTTTTTAAAAAGACTTTTTGTCAAGTAATTTCTCGACTCAACTGTGACTTACCAAGGCACGTGTTTCCCCTCATCAGAACACTGCTGTAAATATACAGCAAACACAATACAAGCAATACGATTGCTGGAATCAGGAACTTGGGAAGCAACGATCCATCAAATCAACAGTTAATTTAAATAATTAATTTAGCCGAGAACAGGCGTTTGAATTTAGCTCGAATTTGTATAGCCCCCTGCTGGACACACGCAGAATTACCTCCATTATCACAGCCGCGTCACGTGATGTATGACGAGAAAGGAAAGCGCTTAAGCTGCGGTCACCGCTAGATGGCGGCAAACACCGTTCCGTCACTGAACATCTACATTTCAGGAGGAAAACAAATGATGATTTCTGACAACACAATCAACAACGAGATTTCCCAGGTCATTCTTTTCATTTTTTTTTAAACTAAAATGCAAAACCATATTGACTAGACACATGTATAATCATCACTTGAGAATGCGTATTAGAAGTGTACATCACTAAATACTGGTTTATTTGGTGCTACATTAATCATCTGTTCACATTAAAATATGTGCATGAAAAATAAAGAATCTGTAAAGAACATGAGTAAAGAGAGAGAGGGACAGAGCTAGAGAGAGATTTATCTAAAACGTAATTAAATAAATAAAAAGATTAAACTAAGTACAGAAATTAAATTAAAATACATAAATTAATAAAATGAAATAAGATTAAACCAAGCAAATAAATTAGATAAAAATGCATGAATAAAATTAGTGTTTTAGATTTGTTTTTAAAAAATATTACAAATTAAATAAATAAGCAAATAATAAATTTACCAGTACATTAATTAAGAGATTAGAAAAAAGTAGAATAATGTATAACTTAATAGAAACTAATGTGTGTTTATAAAAGACAGATGGCTTTGAATGTCAGCCTCACATGATCATGTTTGCATGTATTCCAACAATAAGTGCATCAGATAGAGGCCTGTAATCCTGCAGCTGATCAGAGATCAGGGTCAGCAGTGTGCCGTATGGAGGTGTAGCGCAGCCCGTGGGGACTGAGCCGCATCTTCTCCGGCAGGATGATGTTGACGGGCACGTGTCGGAGGAGGTTCCTCTGGTTCTCCTGAACCAGCCGTCTGTACCTGCGGTTGGCCACCCACACCTCGCAGCGAGGGAAGAAGATCAGGCCCGTGGTCACCAGCACCACCAGACAGGTGAGCAGACCCAGAACGGCGAAGCAGATGGATCTGGCTGCGGGTCACCAGCGGACTGGACGCCGGGACTGGCCTGAGGAGCTTGTGGAGGCGCCGGAGCCGAGAAGTGCTGACCTTCGACTCGGGGCTTCAGCTTCTTGACGTGAAGTTCACAGGACGGGCCAGTGAATCTCGGCAGACAGGAGCAGCGGATCCCATTAACACACCGGCCTCCGTTCAGGCACAGATTGGGCTCACACACATCCAGCGGGATCTCACAGAACGCGCCGGTGAACCCGGCAGGACACAGGCAACGGCTGGCGGAGCAGGATCCTCCGTTATGACAGCGGGAGCTGCGGACCACAGGACACGCATCATCACTCCAGTCTTTACATTATACATCAAAGTATCTAAACATGTGATTCTGTTTCCGTCACGTGGCAGAGTTTGAGCTCGTTTAATTGGCATTTGAAAGACATTTAATATTCATTAATACTGAGATAAGAACAAAACTTGATCTGAATAATGACTCTACCCAGCCCAGCAATATACACCAAAATTATATATTTTTTTTTAAATGCAAAGTTGCTTGCTGGGTATGGTCTTCTGTAGAGTTTCATATTTAATGAAGTTTCCATCACTGAAGCTGCTTTGCATCGATCTGAACCTCATAAAGCACAGTAGAAATCAACATAACTTTATATTACGCATCTAATGCAGTGAAGTTCAGACATGTTTAGGACTTTTTGTGACGACTGTATTTGTAAGCCAAAGGTGGCACACTTGATGCATTGCTCTTGATTTCTTTGTAAAGGTCGAATAAGATCGATGGATGCGAACACTGATTAATGCCAGCGCTGGATAATCTCAGGTCTGCTCCTGAATATCAAGCAGGAATGTTTCTGTGGACGAGTGAACGTGCTTTCTCTCACACACGTTTAACAGAGCAAACAGTGGTCAGTGTTACCCGTCTCCGGCACACACACACGCGTGTCCTCCACCCTCCATCGACACACAGCTGGAGTTCCCCGAGCAGGGCTTCGCTGAACACGGCCGGACGTCTGAGAGGAAAACAACACCGTCACACACACACACACACACACACACACACTGCTGCGACTGAACCCTGAAGCATGTGCTGGAGAATGATTAATGTTCTCAAAATATGTTCCCAGCAAGCAATCTCCGTCTCGGTGAACTACAGACCCGGTGTAGTCCGGCTGTCAGTCACACACTTCTAGACAAAATAACCTTGAATTTGGTCACATGTTGTTTTGGCCAAAATAACTTGCAAAATGTGTGATGTTCCATCATGTAAGCAAAGTCAAACTTTGTTTGGTTTCATTTCTTTGTTATCTGATTGATGAGTGTATTCTCGGGATGTGGTTGAAACGTCAGGCTGTGTGTGGACGGATTTTAGACGTTTTTTAAACACTAAATTGCTTGCTGGGTTATTTAAACATCATTTGTGTTTCAGTTGGACGTTCAATTTTTAAATGCTAGTTTCATAACAATTAGATTTAGAAAACATTCTAAAGTTACGTTTAAAAGAATGAAACAATGCAAAACTTGGAACTTTGAACATTCAAATAATGAATAATGTTTTAATAACTTAATAAGAATATCAGCCAAACGTTTGTAGCGCATATCATTTGACATATAACATCAAATATCTGAACATTCTTAAATCAAGATACATTTACTGGAGAAGCAAAATGTCGCAAAAAGATGTTAAAACTTGTTTTATGAAAAATATCAAAAAAGTTATTGATTTTATGCTTACAACAAGAAAAAATATTACTGTCAAATATTTGTCTTATTTAAGCATAAACATAATTATAATATTGACTTCAGATGACGCTAACTCTGAATCCACACGCACTAATGCTACATTCAAACAAGTATTCATCACTTCAGTGAGCTCATCGTCTATGCCTTGTTTAAATGAATACATTTTTAGCTAACTGATTTAGCATATGTACATTTCTGAAATGCATACGTGTCCTCTGAATGACAGATCTCTGTAATGTGGACTCATGCGCTTCTGTAAAGATGTTTAGAAATGATGTGTGTTGAAAAGCGCTGTACAAATAAACGTGAATATACTGTATATATATATTTGAAGTGATTTGCTTGTCCAGTACACGTGTCTTGATCTGAGATTGTTCAGGTGTTGGATCTGAGGAAGAGTGTGTGTTTCGGACCTCGGTCACAGCGTGCTGCCGTCCAGCCGCGCTCCGCAGATGCACTGGCCTGGTTCCTCACAGGTCCCCGCAGTGCACAGCCGAAGCAGAGGAACACACTGATCACACGACGGCCCACGCCAGCCGGACACACACCTGAAAATCACACACAACATCTGCCTTTACACACACACACATGCCTTTAAACACACAACATCTGCCTTTACACACACACACACACACACACACACACACACCTGCCTTTAAACACACACACACCAGCCTTTACACACACACACACCTGCCTTTACACACATACACACACCTGCCTTTACACACACACACACACACACACACACACACACACACCTGCCTTTAAACACACACACACCAGCCTTTACACACACACACACACACCTGCCTTTACACACACACACACACCTGCCTTTACACACACACACACCCACCTGCCTTTACACACACACACACACACCTGCCTTTACACTGCGAGTCCATCACTGACCTTTAACTGGTTTAAAAAGCATCCATGATGTACAGTCACACACACACTCACTCAACACTTCTCACATCATCAGTGTATTGGCTATAGTCCAGTAAATGGTGATAAATGTGAGCAGAACTCAGTGGATATTTGACTGGTTTTGTCCGTCCTTCTGTTGGACTCTCACACATGAATTATGTTGAATATCTGTTCAATTTAACTACACAATTAGATAATACCAGTTTAGCTCAACCAGTGACCAAGCAATGCTTCATGTTGTTCAGTGTGTGTGTAAAAAGAGCATTAGCAATTACAGAAAACACACTTCAGCAAAACATCATCAGCTCAAAGTGGTGGAGTCATGTTTGCTCACAAATGGTTATTAAGGTCACTGTATGAACAATGATTGGGTGTAATGTGTCACAGTTTACTTTATTTTACTCTCATCACTTATATAAATAAAGTGTCCTGCACACAGCAGTGGAAAAATATCAAAAATGATATCTGGTGTTTGAATAATATGTGGTTTGACTGTAAATGAGCGTCTGGACAATTCAATGCAAGTCTCTCACACACTGACTGCATCTCTATACATTTCATTTATTTCTAAAAAAGGTTAATGACATTTTCAACACTCACCTGCATTCTCCAGACTCACAGAACCCGTGCTGTCCATTACATCCAGCGGCACAGTCTGGACCTGAACACACACACACACACACACACACACACACTGACGAATAAGCAATCATCTGTCCGGAGTCATGCATCGTGTCTCACGCGCACTCCAACACACGAAGTTAGACTGACAGCTGTAGAAATGCAACACATCTGATTATGCGCGTCAGTTAGTCAGTAAATTAAGAGCGACGTAACGTAGATATTAAGATCTTATATTTCTATATTTCACCTTGACAAGAAACGGGCGCGCAGAAGAGCAGCAGAGATGAAAATCCGAGCCGGAGAAATACATTCATCCTCCCCGAACTCGAGCTTCCGCTGATAATCGCATTCACATCATCATCATCATCATCATCATACAAACTTACTTATCCATAAACTATCCATAATCTTTCAAGAAAACAGACAGTGTGGAAATGAAAAAACTCCTCTGAGAAAGTCCAGTTTGATCGATGAATCTGCGCAGCAGCAGCTGCTTCAGTCAGACACTAAACTCCACCCATCAAACACCTCCAACTACACATATAAACACCTCATTCTAAACTCCACCCATAAAACACCTCCAACTACACATATAAACACCATCAGAGCTAAACTCCACCCATCAAACACCTCCAACTACACATATAAACACCTACATATCTAAACTCCACCCATCAAACACCTCCAACTACACATATAAACACCTCAGATATCTAAACTCCACCCATCAAACACCTCCAACTACACATAAACACCATCAGATCTAAACTCCACCCATCAAACACCTCCAACTACACACAAACACCCCAGATCTAAACTCCACCCATCAAACACCTCCAACTACACAAAACAAATCAGAGCTAAACTCCACACATCAAACACCTCCAACTACACACATAAAAACCACAGATCTAAACTCCACCCATCAAACATCTCCAACTACACACAAACAAATCAGAGCTAAACTCCACACATCAAACACTTCCAATTACACACAAACACCATAGAGCTAAACTCCACCCATCAAACAACTCCAACTACACTCATAAACACCTCAGATCTAAACTCCACACCCATCAAACACCTCCAACTACACACAAACACCACAGATCTAAACTCCACCCATCAAACAACTCCAACTACACATATAAACACCTCAGATCTAAACTCCACACCCATCAAACACCTCCAACTACACACAAACACCACAGATCTAAACTCCACCCATCAAACACCTCCAACTACACACAAACACCACAGATCTAAACTCCATCCATCAAACAACTCCAAATATAAACACCTCAGATCTAAACTTTACCCATCAAACACCCCCAACTACACATATAAACAACTCAGATCTAAACTCCACCTCCAACTACACACAAACACCACAGATCTAAAACTCCATGCATCAAACACCTCCAACTACACTCATAAACACCACAGATCTAAACTCCACCCATCAAACAACTCCAACTACACATATAAACACCTCAGATCTAAACTTTACCCATCAAACACCTCCAACTGCACATATAAACACCTCAGATCTAAACTCCACCTCCAACTACACACACAAACACCACAGATCTAAACTCCACCCATCAAACAACTCCAACTGCACACATAAATACCACAGATCTAAACTTCACCCATCAAACACCTCCAACTACACTCATAAACACCACAGATCTAAACTCCACCGATCAAACACCTGTCCAAAGAAACTTTTAGTGGTCAGTTTTTAAAAGTTTGCAATGGAAAGATGCTATGGATGTTAAAGATTCTTCATGGCCAATAAAGAACCTAAAGAACCACACTGAGAGAACCAGACTAACCTTTCATATATGCTATTTTTGTATATAGTGGAAAGATTTTTTGGTTATGAGAATTTAGGCTCCATTAAATGTTGTTTTGGCCTCTAGTTGATTCTCACCAAAGGAACTGTGAAATGAGTTTGACTTCATCTCTTTTCCTAGCGATGTGCTGATCTCTTATCGTCAGCGCAGCTCTGGATGTAAACATTGATAAACTATCTGGAAAAACAGACCACTCTGCGGAAAAGCTGTGATTTGGGCGTACATGCATGAGGGTGAAACCACAGGGGGATTGTAAAGAAAAACCCCAATTCAATCTTGTCAGGAAGCAATACTTACAACTTCATTTGAGGGTGTTTTATAACCAGCACAGCAGCTGCTATGAAATATCAGCTTTTCATTTACCCTTTACAGGGATCTGGCATTGATCTGCGCTACTTTGATCTCATTTGAGATCCACTATGTCATCCGTCCAGAGAGTCTCTCAGCTCAACGGGAGGCCCTGGACAAGTGTCCATCACTCAGCGATGATTGATTACAGCGGGAACAGGGAAAAGGAATAAATGAACAACGGTGTCCAGAGATCTGAAGGTGAACACTCGACTCTCTCCAGCTTCATCTTTTGGAGTAATTATAACTCAGCAGGACAGGCGGCCTTAATGATGTTTAATGCGCTATATTTATAAACCAAACACAGACGAGCAGATGGCCTCATTCCTGCAGAGAGAAAGATGACAATTAATGATATATATACAACCGTTACATGAAATACAAAGATGTCTATTAATTTGTGACACTTTAATGGACTCAGCTGTAAATGTGTGATTCATGCTTCATATTCACAGTAATTACAGCTGCTGTTGGACTGACAGATCATTAGTTATTATCGCACAAACCTTTAGTTTAGATATCACCCCTGTAGAGCTCCTGAAAAATGCTTGTATTAAAAAATCAAATGCATGACTCAATAAAATGAGGTTTGACCTCAAGTGCAATTTAATATTAGTTGGATGAGCCTCATTGGTTCACTTTAATTAAACCAGTGTAATTAGAATCACTAGAATCTCTTTATATAATGGAGAGAACTACATGTTTATCTTCAACAGCTGGACTGAAAGAAGAAGAAAATAGGATTCAATGTGAAATGAACATCCATCATGCCAAACACAAACCAGCCAACACATGTCTTGAGTTCCAGACTATTCAGATATGAAATATTACAGTAATTGTGGATGTTTGAATGAGTTGACAGTGAATCCTCTGCACAGTTTCTACATTAAATCAGCTCTAGTCCAAGTCAGATCCCTGTGTTCCTCAGTCAGATCCCTGTGTTCCTCAGTCAGATCCCTCAGTCAGATCCCTGTGTTCCTCAGTCAGATCCCTCAAGTCAGATCCCTGTGTTCCTCGGTCAGATCCCTGTGTTCCTCGGTCAGATCCCTGTGTTCCTCTGTTAGATCCCTGTGTTCCTCGGTCAGATCCCTGTGTTCCTCGGTCAGATCCCTGTGTTCCTCGGTCAGATCCCTGTGTTCCTCGGTCAGATCCCTGTGTTCCTCTGTCAGATCCCTGTGTTCCTCGGTCAGATCCCTGTGTTCCTCGGACAGATCCCTGTGTTCCTCGGTCAGATCCCTGTGTTCCTCAGTCAGATCCCTGTGTTCCTCAGTCAGATCCCTGTGTTCCTCAGTCAGATCCCTCAGTCAGATCCCTGTGTTCCTCAGTCAGATCCCTGTGCTCCTCAGTCAGATCCCTCAGTCAGATCCCTGTGTTCCTCAGTCAGATCCCTGTGTTCCTCAGTCAGATCTCTGTGTTCTTCAGTCAGATGCCTGTGTTCCTCAAGCAGATCCATGTGTTCCTCAGGCAGATCCCTGTGTCCCTTTAATCCCCGTGTTCCTCAGGCAGATTCCTGTGTTCCTCAGATCCCTGTGTTCCTCAGTCAGATTCCTGTGTTCCTCAGGCAGATTCCTGTGTTCCTCAGTCAGATCCCTGTGTTCCTCAGGCAGATCCCTGTGTCCCTTTAATCCCTGTGTTCCTCAGTCAGATCCCCGTGTTCCTCAGTCAGATTCCTGTGTTCCTCAGATCCCTGTGTTCCTCAGTCAGATTCCTGTGTTCCTCAGTCAGATTCCTGTGTTCCTCAGGCAGATTCCAATGTTCCTCAGTCAGATCCCCGTGTTCCTCAGTCAGATCCCCGTGTTCCTCAGGCAGATTCCTGTGTTCCTCAGATCCCTGTGTTCCTCAGTCAGATTCCTGTGTTCCTCAGTCAGATTCCTGTGTTCCTCAGGCAGATTCCAATGTTCCTCAGTCAGATCCCTGTGTTCCTCAGTCAGATCCCCGTGTTCCTCAGGCAGATTCCTGTGTTCCTCAGATCCCTGTGTTCCTCAGTCAGATTCCTGTGTTCCTCAGTCAGATTCCTGTGTTCCTCAGGCAGATTCCAATGTTCCTCAGTCAGATTCCTGTGTTCCTCAGTCAGATCCCTGTGTTCCTCAGGCAGATTCCTGTGTTCCTCAGATCCCTGTGTTCCTCAGTCAGATTCCTGTGTTCCTCAGGCAGATTCCTGTGTTCCTCAGTCAGATCCCTGTGTTCCTCAGGCAGATCCCTGTGTCCCTTTAATCCCTGTGTTCCTCAGTCAGATCCCGGTGTTCCTCAGTCAGATTCCAGTGTTCCTCAGATCCCTGTGTTTCTCAGTCAGATTCCTGTGTTCCTTAGGCAGATTCCTGTGTTCCTCAGGCCGATTCCAATGTTCCTCGGTCAGATCCCTGTGTTCCTCAGGCAGATCCCTGTGTCCCTTTAATCCCTGTGTTCCTCAGGCAGATTCCTGTGTTCCTCAGATCCCTGTGTTCCTCAGGCAGATTCCTGTGTTCCTCAGATCCCTGTGTTCCTCAGTCAGATACCTGTGTTCCTCAGTCAGATTCCTGTGTTCCTCAGGCAGATTCCTGTGTTCCTCAGATCCCTGTGTTCCTCAGGCAGATTCCTGTGTTCCTCAGATCCCTGTGTTCCTCAGTCAGATACCTGTGTTCCTCAGTCAGATTCCTGTGTTCCTCAGTGCACTAAGATGCACTACATCTTATCGAGTCTTCATGTGAGTGCTAATCAAAGAGCAATGTTCTGTGCAGGACAGCATGGATCTGAGCTCATGGGACTCAGTTACTCATTTTAAAGTGTATAATGTTATAGTGTGTATAATGTTATAGTGTGTATAATGTTATATAGTGTGTACTACTTTTGAAAGTGCATCACTGGTTTTGCCTTTTTAATAACATTTCCATTCATGCATATAAAAGACACTTTTAAAATGCCTCCTTGATTCGTCACAGAGCCAGTGTTCGCCGTGTGCATCGCTGTTATAAAGCCTGAAGGAGACGAGATAGAGCAGAGGAGAAATGCAAAGTAGGAGAGAAACTGTTTTTGTGAATAAGTGACATGTCCCGATTTTTGACACATCAACAAAATTCTCTCTAAATGAAAATCTGATGGCATTTTCTATCCTGTTAGTGTCAGTAAGCATCTCGGTCACATCGACCTGTGAGGATGATGAAGTTACTGGAGTACTTACATCACTCAGAGAAGAACAGAAGATTCAGTGAATGTGAGCAGAAATGCAGAAAGATGAAAGACGAGAGTGAAACGCTGATGTGTAATGAAAACTGGTGTTACTGTGTTCTTCTTCTCAGCTCTGCGTGACCTTTACAGGAGAGCCGTGTAGTGAAGCCTGTTCACACTGTGTGTGTGTGTGAGAGAGAGAATGTGTGTTTGCCTCTGACATGTGTCAATCTCATACTTCTATAAAGTGTGTGTGTGAGTGAGTGAGTGAGTGAGAGAGAGAGAGAGAGGGAGTGTGTGTGTGGTCTGAATCTGCTGCTCTTTAACTGATTCCTGTTGAGTGTGTGTTAGCATCTGTTATTCAGACCCTCAGGCTGATTCATTGATTTCTGGACTATAAAGGTATTGATTTCATTCCCTTCCCGCGGAGCTTCCTGTGGAGTGACTTCAGAATGCGTGTGTGTGTGTGTGCGCGCAGCTGCCGTGACGGCCTACCTAATTTCATAAGCTCGCTCTCATTCATCATGCGAGACGTGAGTGTGTGTGTTTCCAGGATTGTAATGAAGCATCAAGATTTGCCAACAAAAGCGACAGAACGAGGGCAGAACCTGCGGCTCTCCCTCCTGGTCACGTTGCCATGGGAACGATGCACAAAGGAGGATGAGGAAGAGGAAGATGATATCTGTGTCCCTCGATATGTCTGATATGCTGTGAGGACGGTGTGTGTGTCCTGGTATAATCAGCCTTGCACGTCACTTAACAATTCATTGAACATCAAGTCAAATTCATTTATATATAGTTTCTCAATACACACTGATTCAGCACAGCTTTCTTCTGTCGTTCTACTGGGCTCCTGTAACAACTTCACACACTAAACACTAATGTCCTCATGATCTCCACTGCAGCGTCAGCTCTTCCTCTCAGTGTCTGAAACACTTCAGTCTCTCTAAGCTCCACCTCTCTGAGAGCTGCTCTGCTCTGATTGGTCAGATCGCTCATTATCATATCTGAATCTCAGCTCTTGATCACAGTGATGCGAACAGTAACAATGGCGTGGGTTTCACCATCTCAGACGGCGTCTTCTCGATGCGAACAACACGAGCCCAACTCTCCCAGTCTCAGATACACTAGTGATTGAGGGCGGAGCTAAGAGACGCTGCTCAGCCAATCGGGAGCAGAGGCGCATTATGCTAATGAGTTACAAACCTACAGCAGGAAGTGAGACTGAATTACTGACGACTCGCTTCAGTTCAGAATCACTTCTTTCTTTTAGGAGACAAAATCTCAATTTATCTTTAATCTTTACAATTTTGCAGAGCTTTATATTCAACAGCTTTATTACTCGAAGCATGAACAGAAAATCATAACGAAAGCAGTTTAATGTCGAATTCAGACGATTCCAGCTTTACGATTAAATAGTTCTCTTGTAGGACAACGTCCCACCAGTGCTTGTTTTAGATTCTCATCCACACACGACTTTTGGGCGCGGGGTTTTACTGCGCGATAAACACAATCAGCACAGCAAAACGGCTCATGCTCATCATCTCCAAAGCACGACCAGAGACGGATATGAAAGGAACACTCTGACTTTTTGGGACTTTGGTTTATTCACCATATATACCCCAGAGTTAGATAAGTCCATACATACCTTTTTCATCTCTGTGCGTGCTGTAACTCTGTCTGACGCACCCACCGCTAGCCTAGCTTAGCACAAAGATTAGTATGTTTTAGCACAAAACATACTAATCCCAACTAAGTGTGGCATCTAACTCTGGGGAATATAGTGAACAAGCTAAAGTCCCAAAAAGTCGGAGTGTTCCTTTAATTCTGTTGTTAAACAAATACACAACCAATAGGGGAGAATAGTTATGCGCGAACAGTGGCAAATTCGTGCAGTGTGCGCATGTCAAAAAATCTATTCTGATTTCGAATCTTGTGACATATAAACACGCACATCTAACCCGATCACTTTATCTTATCATACATGTAAACACCTTGACCGGATTCATCAATCGTATTGATTTCATTCTGAATTGTGTCCATATAAACGTAGCAACTGATATAAACCCAATCGCTCAAAATAAAACACCCATGTCCACCACAGAATCCACTTGTTCCTTTCTCTAATTTATGTGTTGAGGTGTTATTGTATTGTGTAATTTTGTCAGTTTTATTACTTGTTTTATGTGACGCAGTGGCTAGTGTTGAGCCCAAGACTGATTTCCCTCTGGGACAGTAAACGAACCAGACCGTAAATCATGAGCAGATCATCAGCACACCGTCTGACCAGCTCTTCTTCATGCATTATCTGCACTGTGTTTCATACGCATAGATATTGTAATATCATTTGATCATTACTGGCAGCCAGGACCGTGAGCCGGACAGAAGGATTGAGAAGACATCGGTGTGAGAGAGGGATAGACGAGTAGAAGAGGAAGATCCTCTGGGATCATCAATATCACACACACACACACACACACTTCCTCTTGCATCCATTCCCATCTGTCTGTCTGTGAAAGTCTCTAACACGCTCACACACACACACACACACACACACACACACACACACACACACACACACACACACACTCATCCCTGTATCTCATTCCCATCCGTCTGTCTGTGAAGCTCTGAATACACACACACCACATACAGTTACACTCACACACACACCTCACACACACTGATCCCTGCATCTCCACTGTTTATGAGTTATTCAGGTTATTTTACTCACAATAATGCTTAAAGTATTCATAATGAGCGTTGAGATTCTGATGTACTGATTAGAGCATATAATCACACAAAGTGAATATAATCACACAGAGGATGAGTGTGTGTATACACACGGAGATCAAAATCCCCAAATCAAGACACTTTAAGATGTGTTCAGATCGCAGCTGATTTCCAAGCAAACCGAGTCTGTGATGATACATTAACTCAAAGCATAAGTTACTTATTTCATAAAGTTTGAATTATCCTGATCGACATTCAACAGCAGTGCTCAATCCTGTCTGATTCTCTGATGTGTGTGTGTGTGTGTGTGTGTGTGAGAGTTCATGATAAGAACCTGTAGGTGCTGAAAACTCTCGATGTTTTTCATATTTACATCAAAACCCATTCAGGAATATCTATCTCTCACATCTCATATTGTTTCTCGGATGTGGTTTTCACAGGGATGTGGTGATCCACTATAGATGTGTGATTCTGTGCGTCTCTATTGTGTGTCGTACCTCTGAAAAAATAATTGGGTCCTGGTGGATATGAGCCCGTTTTAATACATATGCAGCCAGTGGTTGTCATGGCAACAGGGGGAGCTACCACATTCTTCTGATCTATTTTCATTTTCCACACACACACACACCCGATATGTAATAGAGAATTAAATCCACTATCTCATAAAGGAACATTGTTTTACAATTATAGATGTGATCTAATATCTGTATCTGAACGATGATTTTTCTAGAACACCTGCACTGACATACTGATAATCAATATGTCATCATCGCTACTGAATGTTCAATTATTAAAAATAAAGAATTACATTTTGTACAGGAAGTGAGAACACTGGATAATACTGTACATCATCTATAAAGGCGAAGAAGCTGATGGCGTATGATGTGACTGATGACATAAGCCATAATAAAGCGAGGCAAGCCAAACGGCTTCCATTCAGCGCCAGTATAAGGAAAGAGGCGGAGCAGAACTCACACACACACACACACACACACATTCATGGCTTTCGTGGGAATCGACCGTTCGCTGAAACTAAAATGAGAACTTAAAGAAATCAAACACTGATGAGCATCCTGCTTCAGTCCACACTCACAGCATCTGATCTCATCGGTCAGACCAGAATCTGAATGTTCATAAACCCCCACAGAACCTCCATTAAACTCATCTATAGTGTTATCCCAAAAATAAGTTGGCTGTATTCATTACAACACACACACACACACACACACACACACACACACACACACACACACACACACACACACACACACACACACAAATGTAGTCTCTCACACACTCACACACACTAAAGTTGGCTGCATTCATTAATGCAATATACTTGTACCTTTTTCCAGAAGGTCTATTTGCTGACATTAGTGCCGTGAGACTCGGAGTTAATCAGGATCATGGGTTTCATTCCCAGGGAATTGCATTTAAATGAATGCATTGAACTGAAAAATTGCATATAACTAGAATGTAATGTAAGTTTCTTTGAAAAAAAGCATATGCCAAATGCATAAAATGTAGATGAGGTAATGAGACGCCGTAAATCATGAGAATACTTGAGATTTACACAGAACATATTTCTGAAAGACAGATTGAAACTCTTTTCTGCGCAGTACAGTAACACGCAGATGTTTCTGAGAATCTGATTATGCTTCAGAATCTGTTCATCGGCTTCTTTCAGACAGTTATTAATCATAAAGCAAGCATAAACACCAGCGATGATCTGCGGTCTCTCACAGGAGGGTTACGCTCCATTGACATTAATGATGGACTCTCACAGCAGTGGAAATTTCCTCTCGAGATTCAATTCGGTTCAAGATCCTTTTAACTTTTTGGATGATATTTACACAGGGAAGAACCAGATGGAGGATGTGCTGAACTGAAGCTGAGCTGTCACACACTCATCTAACCTGATGGAAGATAGCTGATTGCTACAGTCGTGTGGCAGGTGAACGTATATATAGAAATCATAAGTCATGTATTCAATGTCTGGCAAATATCTGCTCAGATAACTTATTCAAAATAAAATAAGATCAAATTAAAATAAAATATAAAAAATGGAAAAACAGCATAATATGAATGTTCAGCGTCTACAGAGATTCTGTCCATGCATACGACCCACAAGATCTGAGATCTTCCTCAGCACGATGTTCAGTGTGTGTGTGTGTGTGTGTGTGTGTGTGTGTGCAGAGAGAGTGAGTGAGACCAGAGAAAGAGTGAGTGTGAGTGTGTGTGTGTGTGTGTGCTGCTCAGCATGTTGCTTAAGGGTATATTGATGTGTGTATTGATGAATCTGCCAGTCAATGGTTCAGTCATTGCTCATTCTAAACAACATTCCATTCAATTGTCTGTTAAATGTATGTGATTCCATAGGCATGACCCAAGAGACAACAAAATGTGTTTTATGTGTCCCAGAGATGTTTCTTAGTTTCAGCCTTCATCACCGATTCAATAGCTTGCTCTCACCAGTCGATACAGAACAAAACTTTCTTTAAATCAGAGACTGAACTGACCACATTAATGGGATTGTTCACCCAGAACTGATCATTTACTCACCTTGTGTTGTTCCAGACATGTATGGCTTTTTCTTTTGTGCAAAACAAAATGTCTCAGTGTTTTTTTTATACAAAATGAAATACAAAGGGCTTCAATATCCTTTGGTTCCCAATGTTCTTCAAACTAACCTCTTCTGTATCCCACAGACGGAAGACAGTCATAAAGGATAGGAAAGTAAATGCTGACAGAATGATTATTTTTCAGTAAACTATGCTTCTATCACAATTGATTCCGTTTCCTTCATATGTGTTTGTTGCAGTTTCGATAATGAAACGTGCCCACAGTTTTTCTGTCTGTTCGAACCTTTTCAACACCAACTATCTCATTGCTTTTAGTTAGTCTCTAGTTTACACTGAATAGATACTGCAATTTACATCTTCACCTCTAATCGACCTTCATCTCTTTCAACCACACTCTGCTCTGATGTCTCCGTTAAACTTACATGTAATGAAGCCTTAATCTCCATCGTGGACCATGGACCAATCCTGACCACACAGAGCCAGCTTTAGTCTGCCTCTGTAAACTTCAATGAAAAATTGATTTATGGAACACAAGTCCTGCCCCACATCCCGTCCATCATGTGGCATCATGATCAATGTCCTGCTCTAAAGAGCAACTGACCTGGAAAGTTGACCAGGATTCCTGTTAGACTTTATCAACAGGACACATACAGAGGGATTGTTCGCTATGTGTATGCCAGAAAAGATTGCGTTATCACCTTTATTTACCTAATAATCAGTATGTTTTGAATTCTGTACGCATTTGTCGTACACTGAGAAAGTGTGTCGGTAATTGCATGTAGGGCGACGGTGTGAGGGAGAACCGGGGCGTGAGAGCCGGCAAAATATGGCTAGCCCAGATCATCATGCTACAGTTTTCCATGCACTCAAAACTCAAAAATGCAAAACGTGTTCATCGAAAACGGGAAGAGGGGTAACGGTCAATGGGACGGCGTCCACCCTGAAGAGGGAGCCGAGGCCCAAGACGGCGTCCGTCAGGCAGGAGCGTGGATCCTGTTCATCCACAGCCTCTTGTCCTGTGTTCTCCGCATGCCGACCTAAGCGAAAGAGCCGGTGCCTCGCTGTCTGTCGAGCCTTTCCTCACCCACCCTGCATGGTTTCACCTCAATGAAGAGCTCGATCTCTAGCCTGCAAGGATCCTTGCCAAGCCCAAACGGGTTCAGTGAGCAGCCTCAAGAGCTTTCCGACATCCTCGGTACTGCAGGGTTCCAGCTCTGAGTCTGTGCAGCTCCAGTCCCAGTTTGCGCAGCTCCAGTCCCAGTTTGCGCAGCTCCAGTGAGGATGACAGCTGGGACACCAACAGTTGGAGCTCCGGAGCCACCTGTCTCCTGCGCAGCTCCATCAAACAGCACAGCGAGGAGGTTTTTCGGGTGCGTGCAAAATCGGCGAGCCAACCAGGAGGTACGAGCGATTCTGAGACCGGCTACCAGAACTCCGACAGCTGCCCCGGGATCGGAGAGCCAGGAGGGAGAGGAGCAGGTGGCATTAGTCCGCAGGGATTCGATGTCCTCTACTGCTTCTGCTGCGTCTACACACTTAGAGCAGAAGATCGAAGAGAAGCTAAAGTTTTCTCAGTTTCTGAACGAGGTGACGTGCCGGGTGCTGAAAGCCTGAGTGTCTGCAAGCCTTCGGAGCGCATGTCCATCAGAAGGAGCCGCTTGTCAGTTCATCTCTCCAATGTTTAAATCAAACTCCAGTTTCTAGTTCCCCCCCAGCAGCCCTTGGTTTGCTTCTCAGTAGGGATTCTGTCTGTGATTCCAGGGATGTTTCTGTGCACAAGTGGGCCAAGTGCATGCCGACCTGCAAGATTCTGGATGCCAGCAAGATCCTGAGAAGGACTGAAGATGGATCAGGAACATTGGGAAGGACCTACCTAGAGACTGATATCGACCAAGTGAGGAGGGAAGATGAAGTGAGCTCCTCACATCTAAGAGACATGGAGAACAGAACTTTACCGATGAGTGAACCTTCTCACAGACGCCAGAGTCCAGTTTCTAAGCGTTCAGACGGGCGCGCGACCACCATACCGGCTCCACCTCGCTTCCCAGACCCTCTGCGAGCAACAACCCGGTGAGTCTCACAGAAATCCACACATAAACCCTCCTGAATCAGGGCTTTCTGTTTAGTGGCTCCGCACAAACACCCACATTACGACTGTGAGAGTCAGATGTGTCGTGTTCTAACTTCTTTTTGAATATCTAATGAAGTTGCTGATTTCTGTATGTTTATCTTGGAACATATTTCAAAGTTTGCGTTCTCGAGCCACCAAACACTGTTGTCATGCAAATGAACGGCCAGAACGGATTACAGTTTTCTGTTTTCAGTTAAAAAGGTGTCGTGTACGCGAATCCAAAGTTAATAACTAACGATTTTTGCAATGGAAGTGAATCAATCAAAACTAACTTTATCTGGACAATAACTTTATTCTAGATCTGCTGTAAATCCTAAACACTCTCTGCTACAGTAATCACCTGTTATCACTGTAAAGCTGCTGTGAAACATCTATATTGTTCAAAGTGCTGTATAAATGAAGCAGACTTGACGGACTCAAGTTGTTTACTTTCTGAAGGAACTGGTTTGAATTTAAGAGGGTTTTTGTTAATGTTCCCAATGAAGTTATGATAACGTTATTTCTGAAAGTTTTCTGAATGTTCTGAAACAAGTAGCAACATTTTAAAATGTTAGATGAACATTCAACGAAAGTTCTGAGAAAGATTGCTGTTAGCTGGAAAGTCACCAAATGCAAGTTATTTGCTATATAAAATATATCGTCCTTTAAAACAATATGCAAGGCTCTTATCAAACATTATTTTGAGGTCACAGGAGTAATCGAGCCCATCGCTGCTCTATGACAGCACTTATTAAAAAAACATCAGTATTTCATATTATTCACACCACTGCCTGGACACACTTCTCTCATCTGCCGGGCAACAGCAGCCGTATCAATAATTCATTTGGTCTGGTTTGCATAAAAGTGAAAATGTCAGTCATAAAGGCTGTGTAGTTCTGGAACAACAGGACAACTGGAGTCACTGCCATAGCAACTGTGTCCTAGGAGAAGGATCAGTGTAATCTGAGGCGGGGTGTTTTGAGACCGTCTGGATAACAGTGTGTGCCTGAAGAGATTTTGTCGCTCAGAAATAAATGTATTGAGAAAACAGTGTGACAGAGTGGGAATAATGGACTTCAGCTGTGATGTTATTCAGTATTAGTGAATAGTGGATCATTGCCATATGACAGTCTTGGTTAGGAAGATGTTCTGCAGGAAAAACACATGTGTGTGTGTGTTATTGGTGTGAAAGTCTGGGTGTGTTATTGGTGTGAGTGTTTGTATAATTGGTGTGAGTGTGTGTTATTGGTGTGAATGTGAGAGGTTGTGTTATTGGTGTGAGTGCATGTTATTGGGTGTTTGTGTGAGTGTGTGTTATTGGTGTGTGTGTGTTCTTGGTGTTTGTGTGTTATTGGTGTAAATGTTTGTGTTATTGGTGTGAGTGTGTGTAATTATTGGTGTAAGTGTGTATGTGTGTTATTGGTGTGTGTCATATTTCTGTAAGTGTTTGTAATTATTGGTGTGAGTGTGTTGTGTGTGTGTGAGAGTGTGTTATTGGAGAGAGTGTGTTTAATTGGTGTAAATGTGTGTTATTGGCGTAAGTGTGTGTAATTGGTGTGCGCTCACTCAGTATCTCCCTAAACAAACGAGCAGCGATTGTTTACTGAGCGGTGATGAATGAGGTTTGTGTGACGCGTTAATGACAGCTGTCAGTCACAAGTAACTGTCAGTGTTTTCCATCTGTTTCTCCAGGACTCTGATGAAGACGATTGTGGCAGCAGGTAAAGATGCTCTTCTACTCTTCTGTGTCTTCCACCCTTCCTCCTCCTGCGTGTGTATGTGTGTATAGCTCAGACTCATCTTGCGCTCTCTCGTGTGTGTGTGTGTGTGTGTGTGTGTGGAGACTGTGGACGGACGTGTGTATAGCTCAGGCTCGTCCTCGTGCTGTGTGTGTGGACGGGTGTGTGTGTTGACGTGTGTGTAGCTAAGGCTCGTCTCTTGCTGTGTGTGTGTTGACGTGTATACCGAGCTTATTTGATCATGACACGCAAGCTTTACAGACGGTGAGTAACTCATGTGAAGAGCTGCATGTTTTAATGCGTCAGTTCGATTGTGTTTGAGATTCTCTGAGTCTAATATTTTACTGCAACTGTATCTTGTAAACTATTGTAGAATGATAGATGATAATGTTATATTGATATTAGTATAACAGTGCTTCAATATGATGAGAAAAGATTCTTGAGCTCTAAATGAGAAACATGATACTTTACTTTCCCTTTTAGTCACTTTACTGTTTACTGTTTATGTGAGGACATTTTCAGAAGTATTTCACTCACAATTAAAAACACTCACTCACTCACACAGTCATACACACTCACTCAAACAGTCAATCACTCACTCACACCGTCAATCACTCACACAATCACTCACTCACACAGTCAATCACTCACTCACACCATCAATCACTCACTCACACAATCACTCACTCACACAGTCAATCACTCACTACCGTCAATCACTCACTCACACCGTCAACTCACTCACACCGTCAATCACTCACACGTCAATCACTCACTCACACCGTCAATCACTCACTCACACAGTCAATCACTCACTCACACAGTCAATCACTCACTCACACAGTCAATCACTCACTCACACCGTCAATCACTCACTCACACAGTCAATCACTCACTCACACCGTCAATCACTCACTCACACCGTCAATCACTCACTCACACAGTCAATCACTCACTCACACAGTCAATCACTCACAGTCAATCACTCACTCACAGTCAATCACTCACTCACACAGTCAATCACTCACTCACACAGTCAATCACTCACTCACACCGTCAATCACTCACTCACACAGTCAATCACTCACTCACACAGTCAATCACTCACTCACACAGTCAATCACTCACTCACACCGTCAATCACTCACTCACACAGTCAATCACTCACTCACACCGTCAATCACTCACTCACACCGTCAATCACTCACTCACACAGTCAATCACTCACTCACACAGTCAATCACTCACACAGTCAATCACTCACTCACACAGTCAATCACTCACTCACACAGTCAATCACTCACTCACACAGTCAATCACTCACTCACACAGTCAATCACTCACTCACACCAGTCAATCACTCACTCACACAGTCAATCACTCACTCACACAGTCAATCACTCACTCACACAGTCAATCACTCACTCACACCGTCAATCACTCACTCACACAGTCAATCACTCACTCACACCGTCAATCACTCACTCACACAGTCAATCACTCACTCACACAGTCAATCACTCACTCACACAGTCAATCACTCACTCACACAGTCAATCACTCACTCACACAGTCAATCACTCACTCACACCGTCAATCACTCACTCACACCAGTCACTCACATCACTCACACAGTCAATCACTCACTCACACAGTCAATCACTCACTCACACAGTCAACTCACTCACTCACACAGTCAATCACTCACTCACACAGTCAATCACTCACTCACACAGTCAATCACTCACTCACACAGTCAATCACTCACTCACACAGTCAATCACTCACTCACACAGTCAATCACTCACTCACACAGTCAATCACTCACTCACAGTCAATCACTCACTCACACCGTCAATCACTCACTACACAGTCACTCACTCACTACACGTCAATCACTCACTCACACAGTCAATCACTCACTCACACAGTCAATCACTCACTCACACAGTCAATCACTCACTCACACAGTCAATCACTCACTCACACCGTCAATCACTCACACTACACCACCAGTCAATCACTCACTCACACCGTCAATCACTCACTCACACAGTCACTCACTCACTCACACCGTCAATCACTCACTCACACAGTCAATCACTCACTCACACCGTCAATCACTCACTCACACAGTCAATCACTCACTCACACAGTCAATCACTCACTCACACCGTCAATCACTCACTCACACAGTCAATCACTCACTCACACAGTCAATCACTCACTCACACAGTCAATCACTCACTCACACCGTCAATCACTCACTCACACAGTCAATCACTCACTCACACAGTCAATCACTCACTCACACAGTCAATCACTCACTCACACAGTCAATCACTCACTCACACAGTCAATCACTCACTCACACAGTCAATCACTCACTCACACCGTCAATCACTCACTCACACAGTCAATCACTCACGTCACTCACACAGTCAATCACTCACTCACACAGTCAATCACTCACTCACACAGTCAATCACTCACTCACACAGTCAATCACTCACTCACACCGTCAATCACTCACTCACACAGTCAATCACTCACTCACACACGTCAATCACTCACTCACACAGTCAATCACTCACTCACACAGTCAATCACTCACTCACACAGTCAATCACTCACTCACAGTCAATCACTCACTCACACAGTCAATCACTCACTCACAGTCAATCACTCACTCACACAGTCAATCACTCACTCACACAGTCAATCACTCACTCACACAGTCAATCACTCACTCACAATCAATCACTCACACCATCAATCACTCACTCACACAGTCACTCACTCACACCATCAATCACTCACTCACACAGTCACTCACTCACACACTTACACTTTTTTACTTCTTTTGGATAATCCGTTTAATGCACAGTATGAAAAAGAAGACGAAATTTATAGAGATTCGTCACTGATATAAGAGCGCCTCCTCTGGGCTCTCGGTTTAACAAACAGCGGTTCAGTGAGAGCCCGAATGTGTTTAACTACGACAAAATCACACAAACACAAAAACATATTTGAATAACAGATCTTGTGCTCGTGATAAGCACTCATTCCTGATGATTTTCTCACACTGAACAAATATCTGCCAGTGGAAGACACTCGTCAGTGACGTCTGTGAAGCGAACCGACAGTTCTGCCGTCTCTGGTGTTTCTCTGCACTGGGAACATCTTTATTTGATATTCTGCTGCACAGAAACTGCCAGGATGAAGCTTCAGAACTCTGGTCTCTGACGTCGAGAATGAAAAGAATCCAGCAGAGCTCCAGCGTGAAGCGGCTCATACACACACAGTCAGAGTGAACAAACACACACAGCTCCTGATAGTGCTACACACTCATATATTCCTTTAGAGTTATTACAATAACTGAAGAACCATCAGTGTGTGTTTGAGTGCAAATATGAGTGTGTGTGTGTGTAGTGAGTGTGTAAGTGTTTGTCTGTGAGTGTGTTAGTAAGTGTATGTGTGGTGTCTCAGTAGTCATGTGACAGATGGTTGTTTTGCCTCAGTAAAGCTGCCTTCAGACAAGCTTTACTTGAGATGTCATAAAAAGATTATTTTTTATTTTATTTCATTTCAAGGAACAAAAATGTATTTTGCGGTTTAATGATTACAGCGGATCTTGAGCTGCTTCCTCTGTTTGCTGTTGAGAAGCGAATGGTTTTAAACTCAAATATTGACGCTCACAATAGTTCTGTAATGCAATCTTCTGGTTTAGTTAAACAGCTTGTGTGTGTGTGTGTTGTTGGGATACTGCATAATTATGTGCTGATTATTGTTGACTTGTTCGTCCATTCGTCTGTGTGTGTGTTTGTGATTCTGCAGGAAACACTCACAAACACACTAAGAAAACATGAAAAAGATTTATATTGGGAAAACTGCTGTGAAAGCTCAGAGAAATGCTGGTAAACCTCAGAAGAGAAGGTAAGAGTGAGAGAGAGAGAGAGATCCATCACTCTTCATCTGAATGTCATCTGCACTCATCATCATCATCTGATCCTATTAGGATTCGATCACTACTCAAACCCATCAGACATCAGCCAGACATCAGTAACATCATTTCCCTATCCGTATGCATGAAACATTAAAGGCACAGGGACTCATATTTAGGCTGCCTGATTAAAAAACAACAACAACAATTTAACAAAAAGAAAATGTAACTAATATTGTCATTAAGTTATAAAAATAGTTATTTCTATATGTTCTTTGAATGTTCAGTATATTTTATGAAAATATATTTTGAAAACACATTTTAAGTGAACGTTAATGGACGTTAAATACTTTGGTAAAACAGAACAATCATTTTTATAGTGATACCAAACATATATTTTTTAGGTTTCACATACAGTTGAATGCTTTAACTATGAAACAAGCGGTCATGTGACAAGAATCAATCATTATTATTTCTCTTTCATTTTATGATTTTCAGAGTCATTAAAATATAACTTTAATATCTCAGGCATATGGATGTTCCACAAGTGCATGAATAAATCATGTTGACTGCTTTTGATCCAAGACTGTGTTTGCTGAGGTACTTTATTCCTGTGATCAAAGCTGAATTCATTTGATTGAAAATACAGTAAAACAGTGAAATATGATTATAATGTAATATACAGTAAAGTGTAATTTATTCCTGTGATCAAATCAATCATTGCTCCAGTCTTCAGTGTCACATGATCCTTCAAAAATCACTCTAATATGAGGATCTGATGCTTGAGAAACATTTATGATTATTATCAGTGTTGAAAACTCATTATTGAGGAAACTGTGATGCATTTATTTTTCAGGATTCTTTGGTGGATAGAAAGTAAAAAAACAAACAATTTTGGTGAATAAAAGTATTGTTTTCTCAAACCCAAAACATTTGAAAGGTAGTGTATCATGGTTTCCACCAGAAATATGAAACAGCAGAACTGTTTTTAACATTGATTATAATCAGAAATGTTTCTTTGAGCAGCAAATGCAGACAATAAACATCACAAAACAGAAAAAGAGTAGCTTTCACTAAACTGTACATAACCGTGCAGTTCGACACAACGGCTTCATATAGCACACCGCTAACATGACAAGCAACAACAAATGCTCTTTTTAAACACAGACGTAAAGCTAGAAACCCAACAGACTATAAACACAGAAGATTACTCACCACAGACAAGCTAATACTTTAAGGCAAACATTAAAGACCATGAAGGAGCTTCACACAAAAGCTGCCAACACACTGATGTTAGGATCATGGACCAAATAAACACATAAATGTTTAACTCCCCTAACTTATTCATTAAGTTTTGTAAATTATTAACTCACCTAAATATTCCCTTTTTTCACTGAAATAAAAGTTGCTGCCTTAAATTTAAGTACAATCAACTTGGATGTTTAAGTCATTTCAACTTAAATTACATTAAACTGACTTAAAGAATGAGTTGAATCTTGAAAAAAAGATTCTTAAAAAAAGTTGAAAATTGCTTATTTTGATAAATTAAAGCAATGTAAAAACGTGTTGTCCTAACTTTTCAGTGTACCTTCAAAAACTGTGCGTAATTGCAGAGCCCAAACCCACTAACACACAAGACCAGTCGGATCCTTCTAGTGTCTCCTAACTCCTGAATCTCCTGAGGAGGACCGGATGACGCTTCACAACCGTGGGCTTATGATCAATGAACTGCTCCCCCCGACAGAGAACACATCTCTCTCCACACAGAATAACCATGAAAATAAAAAAGGAAAAATATCAAAGAGTGAACCGATGAAAGGATTGAATATTCAAACCCAGCTGTGACTCTCACCCTACATAACTGGGAAAACTCATACATATATTCAGAAATACTCAATCCACTGCATTCACCAAAAGATCTGAATCAAAGGGAAGTACAAAAGCTCAGTCCCAAAGTATCAAAGTAAAAAAAAAAAAGAAAAAAAAGAAAAAAAAAAGCTTTTACCAACAATCCCGGACGAAGCCCCCATTATGGCTCTAGGGAAGCGACATAAAGAACACAGAGACCAAAGTCTGCCAGCCAGAAATAAAGTTATTGAACACCAGAAGAGTTCAGGAGGACTGAGGAGGTGCAGGGCGGAGAGAGGATGAGCTCGGGTCCAGGATCTAAAATGACTCCCGTTAGGTGACACTAATTAACCAGATGATCACAGGAGAAGTACAGATGACTTCGACAAAACACAGGCTAGCACCGCCATATAACAGCATAAGAGTGATTTCTGGAGGATCATGTGACACTGAAGACTGGAGTAATGATGCTGAAAATTCAGCTTTGATCACAGGAATAAATTACACTTTACTATATATTTACATATAAAACAGATGATTTACATTGGAATAATATTTCACTGTTTTACTAGCCTGACTTCGTCATACTCGTATTCTAATCAGACCGTGAGTCTGATACTGCTCCATAGGGCTTTGCACTCAACCTCTGCACTCAATTGGATAGACCTACAACCAATAAGACCTGACCTAACCCTCAACAGAACTCAACTGCACGCACAGAAGAAGTAAAATAATGAGTGCTGCTTCTTTTACTTGGTCCCCCATGAGTGCGAGTGTGCGACCAAAGGAGAAACCTAAACGACCACAGGGTTTTCATTGCATCCCATCTTCTTGGCGGCCATCGGAGCCAGCTGATAAGTTAAACTTTTGCTAAATCCCATGGGAAGGACGGCAAACACATCTTTCCGATCGGCAAATGCCTGGATTGTGGTTCTCTGTTCGCTCTTTTAAAATTAATGCACTGTCGAATTTCTTTTACAACAGACACGACAGCAGAATCTACATCTTAGTTCTCCAGCGGTGGCCATCTCTGAGGGAAACCAGTTCAACCCCAACGTTCTTTGATAACATGACGATTACGTAACTGCAGATCATCTGTCCATTATCGTATAAAGCCCACCCTGGCAATTTGATTGGCCCGAACATTTGTGAACCGATCATAATTACTCCTCAATGGATCAAGTCCAGTCCGAACTTCCAGACCAAAAAATGGCACCCAGGCTACTGTTTTACTGTATTTCTGATCAAATAAACGCAGCCTTAGCGAGGAGAAGAGACTCTTTCAGACACATTACAATAAAATCTTAATTCAGTTTTGCCTATTAGGATGGTTGAATTGGATAGTTTGAGGTCAGCAGCAAAGACATTGGTTAATAAAGTGAGATTAAATACATAATTGATTCAAGTTCACACGGACCAGTGGAAACGACTAAAAGCGCTGTATAATTCATGCCAGAGTAATGGGGATGGCACTGTAGAGAAAGACTACACACACACACTCAAACACACATGCCGATAGTCTAAACATGTAATATCAGGTTACGTTCCACAGATTCACGGTTTTGAAATTTACACAGAGATGAGAACGGTATCGCTTTAAAAACTCGTTCTCGAAAACTTGCACTTTGAAACCTGATTTTAAGTTTGCGTTTTCAGGAACTCCAAACACTGTTGCTGAGCGGCCAGAACGCCGTTTACAAGCTAACAATAAAATAATGATTTTCTATATTTAATACAGTTAAGCTGGACAAGGTGACTTGACAAAGTATATTTTGTGTAATTACATTTGGTTTTTTTTGTTTGCTTAACATTTTGAGGTGTTTTTTTTTTTTTGATTATGTGGATCGTGACAATGGTGTGTCTGTTCACAGAACACTCAAAGGAAAAACTTCAGTTTTAAGTAAAAGTTGTTAGTAAACGTACTCTTGCATTACTTTGTCAGGATACTTGAAAAAAGTAATCTGATTACATAAGTAATGCATCCCCTCCCCGCGTGTGTGTGTGTGTGTGTGTGTGTGTGCAGTTCAGTGCAGGAGCAGAAGGAAGATCTGCGCAGGCGTCTCGGCGTCACCACACACAAACTGCATCTCCTGGAGAGCGAGTTTAAGACGACGCGTCAGTTTCTGGAGACGGAGCTTCGGCGAGCGCAAGAAGAGCTGGACAAATTCACTGAGAAACTGCGCAGGTCAGAAGCACAACATGAAGACGCTCAACTGAACGAGCTGATCTGGAACCTGTCCAGAAGTAAATAGTGCATTTATAGTCGACACACGTAATGATCTGAAACTAACAGCGAGTCCACATGAACCACACACACAAGAGCACGAGTCTTAATTTGACCAAGTATTAAAGCTCAAGGCCTGGAGAAGAATATCGGTAATAACTCCCACTGTAAACCCATTGTAAACTCATCATCTCTCCTGCAGGATTCAGAGCAGCTACGCGGCACTGCAGAGAATAAACCAGGACATGGAGGAGAAATGCACAGAACGGTAAGAGGTCCTGATCTGATTGATTTAAAGGGGACATATCATGAAAATCTGACTTTCCCTGTGTGTGCTGTAATCAGGTCCGGCGCTTCTACCAACAAGAAAAGTGAAACCCAGTAACTTTGTTCTGGTGAGCCTTTCTCTGCAAGCATGTCAAAAACTATAAAGAGGATCTTATTATAATATTCCCGGCCATTAATCTGCACGTTTACACACACACCAGCGACACTGGGTTCAGAGAACAGTTCTAACACACTGGAGAAGATCCAGCGACGCCTGAAACTGTTCTCAAGTCAAGTGAGACTGGCCTGTGTTGTTATTGCCGGAGTCTCTGAGGCTTGTGTAAAGGCTTCAGCCCTCTTCTGAACAGAGGCGGAGCTAAAGCTCATTTGCATTCAAAGGAACACACACAGGTTTTTGTTCACGACCAAAAATTTGGCAAATTATAATAAATGATCTGGTATTTCGAGCTGAAATTTCACACACACACACACACACACACATTCTGAGGACACCATAGATATGCAGATATGGGCATAATATATCAACTTTACAACCAAATTACTTTAAAAAATCCCAAATGACAAACACTCGATTGACTTAAATATTCTTTTGGTCGTCTCTTCAATGCTTGATCGTTAGAATAAAACTAGCATGTTTCTGATTGCCTACTTTACCATAAACACAACTCTTCATGGACACAGGCTGACCCCACTAACAGGGAGCGCTCTAGGACGCTTCTCTCGACGTCTAGCTCAGTGATGTGCTGGATGTGTTAAAGCTCAGTTTAACAGGAGATAAAAGGCAGACGGAGCAGCAGGAGATCGATAACCACACGACATCCTCACTCTCAAAGCCATTACACCATCAGAGACGGTCCTGGGATCAAAGCGTTTCATCTTAAATCTGATTTAAGTTTCAAGCCATTTACAGAATCCAAACATTAACTTGATGCAAAAAATAATGATTTTGTGTTTCAGCTCAGATTAGAGGAACTGCTCGCTTCAGGCCACGATTGCTCATGTGTTTCAACACCACACACATCCATACACACGTAACGTAATCAGATTACCTTTCAGCTAACTAGTAAATTAACATTACTTTTTGTAATTTTAAGTTGGTCAAATGATGGAAATGAAGGTCAGAAGGGCTGATGGGACGAGAGAGAGAGAGAGAGAGAGAGTCTTGTTTTGCAGAACAGATATCTGCCAATGGGGTCAGAAACAAACGCTGGTTTTCCCTTTGATTTAACTTTATTTTTTCTGATCCCATTGGCAGATATTTGTTCTTATTTCAATCATTAACTCACTTCACTATGATCAACTTTTTGCATCTCTAGTAAATGCATCTTGATTTACGAATGTTTAATTTGCTGTGATGTCGACGCTCCTGCTGCTGAATCTAATGATATTGTTCAGTGTTTTTCCTGAATGTGCCGTTTTGTGTCCTCGTTTCTCTCAGTTTCTCAGTGAAAACACAACTAAGACTTCAGTGGCCAACAGCGTCACTGCTAAACTTCAGTTTGATCCGCTGACAGAGTCTCATACAGTCGCTGAGCACGCTCGTCACTCCAGTCTCTACTACACACACGCTCACATACACACACACACACACACACACACACACACACACACACACACACTCAGCCTCCACAAGAAATGAGCGTCTGATACTTTCAGCCTTTTCAGTTTATAAATAATTGGCTCATGGGGGACTTGAGACTCAACCCAAAACACACACTCTCACACACATTATTTTACTCTCACACACTTTTGTGTAAAATCGAAATTTTGAAACTCGTCTAATTGATACGCAGATTTAACATGAGCTCTGTGATCTACTAAACACTGATAACGTCTGATATCCATCACTTAAATTAGCTAATTTTTTCTGTATCAAATTATTACATTGTTTAAATTAATAACCTTTTTACTGAACGCCGCCTTCACACTGGCATTTGATATCAGCTCCGATGCGGCTGCGAAACGACCGGAAGCCATTCATTTCCAATGGAGATTCGCAGACCGCATGCGAATGGGTCCGAAACGGGTCCGACCGAGTGCGGTGCGAAGAAAATCGTGTCCGTTGGTCATCCGAATGCGTTCAAAAATTTTAACTCTTGCGAAAAGCTACGGACGGTTCCTATCCGACAATTCCAGCGGAAGTGGAGCGTTGCTATGGTACTGATAAACAAACCTGAATTATTAACGTTTAATAAAATAAATAATGATTTTATAACGAGAAGTTGTCATGTCATTTTTTATTTTCATGAATTTCTAACGTTATTAGGGGGGCAGTTAATACAATTAAATTGTAGGCAGACATTAAACTTTTTAATGACCATAAATCACAGTTTTGACAAGTCGACCTGACAAGTCAACATCCTCAGCAACTTTCCTCACGCAGCGGCCTTCCTATTAATATGTCTAAAATAACCCTCATCAGAGAGATCATACAAAACTGACAGTTCAACCTTTCTCTCCACCAATTTTGTTCTACCTTGCGTCCGACGCTTTTCACTGTCTAGTACGACGTCCGTTGGGAACGTATTGCGTATTACGGAGCTGATTTCAACTGCCAGTGTGAAGGCGGCACAACTGTAATTTTGTATATGTACATTTCTGACTCGTGCATAACTCAGACAGATAACACAGATCACTGTAAACTAGTGTGGACTATTCATTTTCTGTAAAGCTGCTTTGAAATGATGTGTGTTGTGAAAAGCGCTGTAAAAATAAATGTGAATTGAATATCGTGTCAAATGAAACTCCCGATGAATGACTCTGTGTTTTACAGCAGTTGTGTGTGTTTCAGACTTAAGCGTTATGAAGAGGAGAAGAGATCTCTGAGTCGAGAGATCGTGGAGCTGAAGAAACACCTTATGGAGGCCCAGATCTCCATCCAGAAGCTACGAGCGCAGATACGTCACGTAACACACACCTACATAACACACCTGAGCGGATAACGTACATAACACACCTACATAACACACCTGAGCGGATAACGTACATAACACACACCTGAGCGGATAACGTATGCAACACACACAACACACCTGAGTGGATAACGTATGTAACACACACCTACATAACACACCTGAGCGGATAACGTACATAACACACACCTGAGCGGATAACGTATGTAACACACATCTACATAACACACCTGAGCGGATAACGTATGTAACACACATCTACATAACACACCTGAGCGGAAAACGTATGCAACACACACCTGAACGGATAACATACGTAACACACACCTGAGCGGATAACGCACGTAACACACACCTGAGCAGATAACGTACTGAGAACGTGTGTGTGCTCTGTTGGAGCGTTGCTGTTTTGAAATAAACTGAACTCTGGTCTAAAGTCAATGGCGCAGTATTTTTTTTTATTATTTAAAGAGCACATTAGTAATGTATGCCTATATGAGTAAAGACGTTCATCTCTGTGTTTGTCAGAAAATGATTAATGTCTAATATTGATAAACAGAGTTGTGTATTGAATGATCATTTGTTTGATGGCAGTATTGGTTTGTGTTTTTCTGCAGGATCTGTACAGGAAAGACTGTAATCTAGCGGCTCAACTTCTCCAGTGCGGGAAATCTCCTCACAGAGTACACAGACTGTCTGAGGTACACACACACACACACACACACACACACACACACACACACACACACACACACACACACACACACACACACACACACACACACACACACACACACACACACACACACACACACACACGGTTTACTATCTTTGTGGGGACTCTCCATAGACGTAATGGTTTTTATACTATACAAACTGTTTATTCTATTCTGCAGTTTAACATTTTCAAAGAAAATAATTCTGTATGATTTATAAGCGTGTTTACCCATGGGGACTCAATTTAAGCCCACAGTGACATCGAGTCCCCATGAGTCTGTGTGCATTCAGGTTTAAGTCCCTACCGGGATAGAAAAACATGTATACACACACACACACTCACATCACAAACACCTTTCAGCATTTTACATAATTTTTTTTTTAAAGTCTCTTATTATGATTTATAAGCCGTTCTCCTCAAGGGGCCAAACATGAGCTATCTCGGAGCGGAGGAAAACTGAACCTAAAAATAGCACAACCTTATAGAAAGTCAGAGGCGCAGCAAATCCTCTTCACTCTCATTCTGCGGTCACAGGTTTCAAACACACTTTCTCCTGGAGGCGCGACGGGTTCATTTAAATATAAACTCTCTCTGCTTCTCTTGATGTTGGCAGAAAGAGAAATGTGCTAAAATATTGCTGACAGTCTGTTTACTGAAATGCTTTATGAGCTAATCAGAGAGAGAGAGAGAGAGAGAGAGAGAGAGAGCCCTATCTAGCACCCGGCGCAAAGTGACTTCGTACACTGACTCATGTATCATTCCTATTTTGCACCCGCGCAAAGCGATTTATGAGAACGTAATAGTTTTATGAGAGAACGAAATCGTTTTACGAGAGAACGCAATCGTCTTCACGAGAGAACGAAATCATTTTACAAGAAAACGAAATCAATTTACGAGAGACGCAAACGTTTTACGAGAGAACAAAATTGCTTTATGAGAACGAAATAGTTTCACGAGAGAATCGTAATCGTTTCACGAGAGAATGAAATCATTTTAGGAGAGAGCAATCGTTTGCAAGAAAACGCAAATGTTTCTCAGGAGAATGCATTCTGTGAGAAAAAAAACTAATGTTTTGTGAGAGAATGCAAATGTTTAAAGAGTAACTAAACACTTAACCTACTTTTTTTAGTTAATGATCTGTAAGAATGGATCTTTATTAATACCAGTCATTGATTCGAGTAACTTTTTTGGCATTTGTTTATAAAGTGTTCTATTTCTACAATATATGGTGTAAAGGCGTCTTAGTGCTGCCCTCTTCAGGTTGAACGGTGGCTACTGCAGTTGAATTTTCCTATTGGATGTTTGCAGTGGTACGTGACACAGCGGTTGTTGGTGACATACAACCGTTCCATAGAGAGCCTAAGTCCCGCCCCTCCTCTCCGGTTCATGGGACCTTTTTTTGGAAAAACAATGCATGGTAGTCAATGGCGAGAGATAACTTATCTTTTTATTCCGTCTGAACTGTGTCCTGGATTACACATATGATGTTTGTCAATTTAAAAGATAATTATGAAAGCCAAGAAAGTCGCAGTTCGTCAAAAAACAGAAGAGTAACTTTTAGTTTTATGTGAAAAACCCTCAATGAACTACATTTCCCGGGAGGCGAAACAACGAGCGAGATCAGCTGCTGTGTGTGTGTGCAGTCTGGAATTACACACTCATGACGGTACGTTACCGATTATAACGGTAAGACTATAGAAACAATGACATAGCCTCAGTAAAGTTCGCTTCATTCATTGAGAGAAAATGTGCGCCTTTGGGGTTTGTAGTCTTTGTAATTACGTATTTTCACAGTCTTATATCTCAACAGTTTTACATCAAACTGCGACTTTCTTGACTTTAAAATGTATCTTTTAAATTGACAAACATCATATGTGTAATTCAGGGATCAATTTAAACGAAATCAAAATATTTGTTATCTCTCGCCATTGACTACCATTCAATATTTTTCCGATATAAGGTCCCATGGTGGTCGACCGGAAGGGGAGGGACTTAGGCCTCTATACAAAGAGATGCGTCTCAGGTGCACGCCCCCTCCGCTGGGCTCTGCCCACTTTTCCAGCATTTTTCAAATATTGCCAGTGGGTGGAGTCAGGCTCTGACCAGGGGTTTAATTACCCTTTAACTATTTCGATCACCATGTCCCTTTAAGGGCTCTGTAGACAACAGGTACAAGAGTGATTAAACGGTACATTCTGCACATACGGTTCTCACATTTTCAAGTCTCTCTCATTGGTGTCTGTGTGTGTGTGTGTGTTTTCAGCTTCCCGTGGATCTGCAGGAGCGAGTCAGTTCCCACATGGAGAAGGAGAGCGTCAGCGTTCCGTCACTTCGGCTCCGATGCCGTTCCCACCGCCGTCATCGGCCGAGTCCTGGAGAAACCGGAGGCCGGGAGAAGCTGTCCGGTCACGCGCTCCCCAAGTCCTCAAGAGTTCCAGTCAAACGCGGATAAAGCTCAGCGTCACGCAGCGTATAAGTCGTCAGACCTGTCCTGCAGCGACACAGCGCTGTACTGTCCCGCGGATGAGCGTCGGCACGAGCGCCGAATCCGAGAGACACAACGATTCCAACCCGGAAGACCAGAGTTTCCCTCACAGTTTTTCTTTGCACGAAGACACTTTTCCTTTCGGTTCTCTTCCGGCTTCCATCGGCACACCAGCTTTAGCACAGCGCTGGATGATCCGGCTCACGTATCGTCCTCATCCCAACAGAATCTGTTCACGGACTGGCGTGATGGAGACTATGAGCACAAGAACCCCTTATTTCGAAAAGGAACATCCAGGTTTTCCTAAGTCGAGACCCATTTCTCACGGCCCATCGAACGGAGGTTCTCCGGCACATCAGATACAGTTCCCGCGGCAATAGGAGCGTCCCGACGGGAAGCTGGCGTCAGATGAGTGTTGAAGACGTGAACTCCTTCTTCTGCAGTCCTGAACCCTTCAGTTTCCAAGAGCGTAACTTTGCAGTCGGTCCCGCTAAGATCAAACTGGGTCCGCTTTACAGCAGCTTCCCTGAGGAAGAGCACGCTTTCCAAGCACACGCACCGGATCCGCGGTTCCCTGCGTCAGCCGGATCCAGTCCTGCGCTGAACCCGAAAATCAGTCTGAACGCTCTAAAGAGGGGTTTGATGTTCCGCTCAGGTCAGGACTCAAGCTGGTTCTCCAAAGACAAGCCGAGCCCGACTGAAAGAGCTTTGCGGAGAGATTACGCAGACGTAAGTCCCAGCAGCTCCAACGAGTCTCTCGACCAGAGTTCGGGACGCTCCCGCACTACAGAGAGGGATCCCCGGAAAAACTCGCCACAGCATCGAAAGTTTGGAAACACGGGACTCAGTCGTAAAGACAGTCTTAACAGAGCACAGCTGTATGGAACGCTGCTTAACTGAGCCATCAGGGTGTGGCGGATTATGATTTCAGTTTTTAAAGGGATAGTTCTCCAAAAAATAAAGCATCATAGGTGTATATGACATTCTTTTTTCAGATGAATAAAGTGAGGGATTGATGGCAAACTTACATGAGTGACTCAAACCAACACAATGCATCAAATGCACTGCAGCTACACCCGTGTGTGTGTGTGTGTGTGCAGCTGAGTGATGTCATTTCAGGAAGTGGTTTGTTAATTAAAGGATCTTGGATGGAAAGGCCCATCCCAATATATACACTTGACCACTTGAGTACTTGTATTATATGACACATTTCAAGTGGGTGTAAGAAGCAAGTGTGTGTCTGATTACCTGAACATGTACAGTTGATCTAAATGTCTGTTTAATAATCACTATGTAACAAACAACTACAGTTTAATTGTGCAGCTTCTAATTAAGTGATAAAAAGCATTAAAATATGCAAAACTTTACTACCAAATTATATGTAACGTCTAGTTAATTTATCTGGCCGAGATCACAGCGGTGGATATTAGGACATATCTAGTGTTAAAACTGTGTTAGGAAACATGTTTCTCTGTAGATGCACCAGGAGAGGACACCAACATCCACCAGGGAAATTATTTAATGTCCGTTATTGTGAGAAAGCAAGAGATTGTTATTTAGATACAGTGATAAAAGCTGTGACTCCAATATATCAAAATAGTCTGCCAAATGCATTGATGTGAGTGAGAGTAACAGAAACTGAGGAAGGTCTTCATGGGGGTTGCCACCTATGTCTGATAAAAAAACCTGGACATATCGATGACCCGACCGACCGCTTTACTCACAAGTGAAGATGTCCATTGTACATAAGACTCAAAAGATAAAACTGGCCTTTGTGCAGTAAGATTGTACACAGTCCTGAATATATTAAACATCACAAGTATTCTCATTAGAGGAAACTTCCCTCAGCTTACCTGACTGCTTAGATTTGGTCATAGACATATACACTAGACGTCACCTTGGGTACGGCAGTTCATTGGAACGAATGCGTCAATAGAGCCGCCATCTTGGAACAGGGGAGCCCCTCCACTTTAATGCATCAGCATCAATGTAGACTCAGGTCTAACGGAAATAAAATCACCATAAATCATCATGAATGCGATTTCTCTTGTTTTTTTGGTTTGTTCCAACGGTCAGACATGTATTTATCATTGATTCCAAATATATATATATATATTTTTTAAAACATTCTTCCTAGTTCAGATTTCATCCGTGAACATCATACGCTGCACAAAAGTCCACCACCATCAATGAATTCGAAGTAAAGGCAGAGATAGCAGTTTTACCTAGCTACTTCCTATGACAAGACCCCTGTTCTAAGATGGCGGCAGTTTCGACGCATGCTTAGAACCCCAAGGTGAGGTCTAGTTTATGTCTATGAGATTTGGTGCTTTGCTAAAAATATATTAGATTTGCATTTGCCATCAGTCACATCTATCCACTTTTATAAAGTGTGTCGTCTGGTGTTGGCTTTAGCCATGTGGATTTTGTCATTTTTCATCCAGTCATTATTAAAATCTGTCTAAAGTTACTTCTTTTTTACTGGCCTGCAAGTGTTTGTGAACACACTGTCCTCAGTCTCGCCACCCATGTTAACGCTAACGATCGACGTCCACTCTTGTTCGCTCTTCTCTAATGGCCGCCTGTAGTGTAGTACGTAAGCAGTAAGCCACACCACAGACGCCTAGATAGGCTACGTCGCACGCCCTACTCCCTACAGCGCCGATTATAAGCAACTCGAGAGACACGACCATTGACACGACACGAGCACTCAGTCACAGCGCATAGACTTCTTCACGTGGAGAGAGAAAGTAGTCAATTGAACTTACATATTCACGTAGCCTTTCGAAAACCAGGACATTCGGTGTAAACATGTCCCCGGACAGGTGATTGGAGAGAAGGACAGGTGATTGGAGAGAAGGACAGGTGATTGGAGAGAAGGACAGGTGATTGGAGAGAAGGACAGGTGATTGGAGAGAAGGACAGGTGGCAGCCCGAATCAGCGATGTCGATCGACCAGGTGTACGTCTGTTTACGTCACGATTGACGCCATTACAGGAAAACTGCTTCAAGACACATTTCCATATTTTTATTGTATTTTCTTTTCTAAATAAATCTGAACGATGGACTTGTTATGATATCGTTAATTAGTGTGAATTGATGAGTAAATTAGAGATGAACTGAAGATTAATAAATGCCATAGAAGTAATGTTAATTGTTAATTCATTATTTTAACGTGTTAAGTAAACAGACATCAGTGAATAAACCAGTGGACACACACACATGCACAGCATTGAGACAGATCTGTTTTCCAGCTGTAATGGAAATAAAAATCATTTAAAACATATAAAACTATGAGTTCCTGTAAGATGTTGTACTTTGATCTCTTAAACATGATTGTGTTGTGATGCAAGGATATATTTCTGAATATTTCTGTGTTGATATTTCTATCAACGCAGATTTTGCTGTTTAGACTCATGTTTTGATAAGGAAAAGCTTCATGTTGAAACAATGAAAGCATTGAAAGGAAAAGTTCCGTGTCACATTAGTATCTGTTTATTGTGATTGAATGTCCTTATGCAGAAGAACGATCAGGTCCATATCTCTGATCTCTCCTGTCCAATCACAGGTGGCCGTGACGGCGGGTAACACGGGGTGGAGCGCGGCACACACACACGCGTGTTCATGAGCGTCCAGCGTCTTTCAGGGTCCGTGAGCTCTGATAGTCGTAGAAGTGAACAGATCCTGTGGAGCTGCCAGAGACGAGCACGCTTCCGTCTGCAGAGAACCCACAATGCACTGCGAAACCCTCCACCTGCAACCATTAAACCAGAGGTTCCAGTCAAGTCACGTCTCCATCTATACAGCGACATACACTCACGTCCCCTTCATCTATACAGCGCTTTAACAGTCTAGAGTTTCACAGCAGCTCTACAGTGATAACAGGAGATTACAGTAACAGAGAGTGTTTAGGCTTTACAGCAGATCTAGAATAAAGTTTATTGTCCAGATAAAGTTAGTTCTGATTGATTCACTTGCATTGTAAAGATCATCAGTGATTAACTTAGGATCCGCTGACACACGCGCTCTAACAGGAAACCCTCAACGCGCTTCCAGCCGCTAACTCGCACAACAGTTTGGGGCTCGACAACACAAAGTTTGAAGCAGGTTCCAAGGTGCAAGCCGTGACGTTTTGAAAAGCGTGATCATCTCCGCGTAAACTTCAAAACTGCTAAACGTCAAAATCTGTGAGAACGCTGACGGCACGCACATGCGGCTTATGTGTTTAGCCTATAGGTGTGTGTTTGGATATATACAGTGCCTTGCAAAAGTATTCGGCCCCCTTGAACTTTTTGACCTTTTGCCACATTTCAGGCTGCAAACATAAAGATATAAAACTGTAATTTTTTGTGAAGAATCAACAACAGGTGGGACACAATCATGAAGTGGAACGAAATTTATTGGATATTTCAAACTTTTTTAACAAATAAAAAACTGAAAACTTGGGCGAGCAAAATTAATCAGCCCCTTTTAGTTAATACTTTGTCAGCGCCACCTTTTGCTGCGATTACAGCTGTAAGTCGCTTGGGGTATGTCTCAATTAGTTTTGCACATCGAGAGACAGAAATTTTTGCCCATTCCTCCTTGCAAAACAGCTCGAGCTCAGTGAGGTTGGATGGAGAGCGTTTGTGAACAACAGTTTTCAGTTCTTTCCACAGATTCTCGATTGGATTCAGGTCTGGACTTTGACTTGGCCATTCTAACACCTGGATATGTTTATTTGTGAACCATTCCATTGTAGATTTTGCTTTATGTTTTGGATCATTGTCTTGTTGGAAGACAAATCTCCGTCCCAGTCTCAGGTCTTTTGCAGACTCCATCAGGTTTTCTTCCAGAATGGTCCTGTATTTGGCTCCATCCATCTTCCCATCAATTTTAACCATCTTCCCTGTCCCTGCTGAAGAAAAGCAGGCCCAAACCATGATGCTGCCACCACCATGTTTGACAGTGGGGATGGTGTGTTCAGGGTGGTGAGCTGTGTTGCTTTTACGCCAAACATAACGTTTTGCATTGTGGCCAAAAAGTTCAATTTTGGTTTCATCTGACCAGAGCACCTTCTTCCACATGTTTGGTGTGTCTCCCAGGTGGCTTGTGGCAAACTTTAAACAACATTTTTTATGGATCTCTTTAAGAAATGGCTTTCTTCTTGCCACTCTTCCATAAAGGCCAGATTTGTGCAGTATACGACTGATTGTTGTCCTATGGACAGAGTCTCCCACCTCAGCTGTAGATCTCTGCAGCTCATCCAGAGTGACCATGGGCCGCTTGGCTGCTTCTCTGATTAGTCTTCTCCTTGTATGAGCTGAAAGTTTAGAGGGACGGCCGGGTCTTGGCAGATTTGCAGTGGTCTGATACTCCTTCCATTTCAATATTATTGCTTGCACAGTGCTCCTTGGGATGTTTAAAGCTTGGGAAATCTTTCTGTATCCAGATCCAGCTTTAAACTTCTCCACAACAGTATCTCTGGACCTGCCTGGTGTGTTCCTTGTTCTTCATGATGCTCTCTGTGCTCTAAACGGACCTCTGAGACTATCACAGAGCAGGTGAATTTATACGGAGACTTGATTACACACATGTGGATTCTATTTATCATCATTAGTCATTTAGGTCAACATTGGATCATTCAGAGATCCTCTCTGAACTTCTGGAGAGAGTTTGCTGCACTGAAAGTAAAGGGGCTGAATAATTTTGCTCACCCAACTTTTCAGTTTTTTATTTGTTAAAAAAGTTTGAAATATCCAATAAATTTTGTTCCACTTCATGATTTTGTCCCACCTGTTGTTGATTCTTCACAAAAAATTACAGTTTTATATCTTTATGTTTGCAGCCTGAAATGTGGCAAAAGGTCGAAAAGTTCAAGGGGGCCGAATACTTTTGCAAGGCACTGTATGTGCGCACGACGTAATACAGAACTTTTTGTCGCTTCAGCGTATCGATGTGAACTGGAATCAGTGTTTTCTCTGTACAGAGGTGAAGGGAAGGAGGCCTTCAGTCACAGGTGTATGCGGGTGATCATGTGACGTGATTTGGCGCTGACCTTGTGACCCTCGTATCGGCGTCTCTTGTTCATGCGGTACGGCCTCTGGGCAGAGAACAGCGCGATGTAGCCACCGTTAGTCTGAGCGATGAAGCTAGCGTCCAGCGGGTGAGCGCTCAGACTCGGGCAGGTGTAGCGCTCCTAACACCACAACAACAACATCAACGAGAACAACAACATCATCATCATCATCAATATAAATAACAAACATCCACATCATCAACAACAACATAAACAAGAACATTTTAGACATTTTTGAAAAAATATGAGTGTGGACGTAGTGTTTTAGATCCCTGTGACATCCGTTTTATTCTTCATTTTTATGGTAAAATTACATTTTAGTAATAAAAAAAGAACAATTGAAACAATTCAACATACAATTCAACGTTTAGGGCCCTAATGAAATATGGTTTATTTTATTTCCTCAAATTCGGTTTTACTTTTACCAAATTCTTTGTTTTTTTCCGTTTTAAGTTTTCTGGATTCCTTTTAAATGATTTAACTTAATTTTTTTACAAAAGTTTTTTTTTTTAAGAATTTTTTGTTGTGTATTTAATTTTTTCTGGCAATCAAATGAAGGAATAAAACATAAATTTAATTGATCTTTTAATCATATGAAGTTGATTTTGTGTGAAAAAAAAAAGAAAAAGTTTTTTTATAAATTATAATTATGAGGGTTATTGTTACATTGAGACGTGGCTTTATTCTACCGTACAGCAGTAAACTATTTCTGTCACAATTTCTGGAAGTTAAACCAAACTTTTATTTTGACGGGTTGCCGTGAAGAGTGTGTTTATTTGAGATATGAAATGAAAGGGTGAGGTGCTGCTGGAGGTGAAGCTCACGTCCTCACATAGAGGCTGGAAACACACGAGCGTCAGTGTGAGAGAATGTGGAATTAAACACACACACGCACACAAAAACGGTTAAAATTCACAGACACTAGAATTTATCGGGATTTGGTTTACGTGTACTGATCTGATTTTTATTCATTGATTAAAAATGACAAATTCTGTGAAATTCCGTGTTATAAAGTAAACTCAGTTTGTGTGCCTGGATTTCCTGCATGTACATCATAGAGCCCTTGCGCACCCTAGTGTCTGTGTGAGTGTGTCTGTATCCTCAGAGAAGGCTCTTACGTGGAATATCTGGTTGGAGAGTTTGGCGGTGGTCTGGAAGTCCCAGGCGACTGAGCGTTCGCTCGGCCGAGTCTCGACTCACGGCGTCGGTGCTGCTCACGAACTCACGGCCGCCGCTCAGGAACAGGACGTCCAGCGTCTGCTGAACCGCAGCTTTATACACGCGCAGCACCTGCGGCACACAGCGCCTGAGCCACACGCGCAAAGCAGAAGCTCATGGGAAGGGTTTGGGATCAGACTGACCTTACGGCAGCGGGCGTCCCAGGATTTGACCTCTGAACTGAAGCCGCCACTCAGGAACACGTCGGGCTCGGAAGGTCGCGGGGCGACGCAGGTCACCTTAAAACCGTTGTCCATCTGAGCGACGGTCTGACCTGAGGAGACAACGTCAATCTATCAATCAATCAACCAATCAATCAAATGTTAATGTAGTTTCAGAAACAGGTAACGCCCAGTGTTATGGATGACTGCAGTCCCGGCTGCGATCCGCCAGGATAACGGTGAACTCACCCGTCTCCACGTCAGTGACCGCCGCCGTGCCGTCGAACGAGCCCGAGAGGAGGCGACGCCCACACGGCAGCCAACACGCATCACGCACTGCGCCCCTGTGGGCGGAGTAAGTGCGTAAGCTCCGCCCCCCGCCAACACCGTCCCACACCTAAAACACACACATCGGCTCAGTGTCTCTGTTACTCTATTAACCCTCTGGTGCTCTCAGCGCGCCGGTCCAAAATAACCGTAATATTTTTTTTTTATTTCAATGACATTAATGTATTATGTATAATCAATGTCCTATTATCACTGTAAAGCTGCTTTTTTTAATCCTGACAGTAAATTGTAGGGTAAAAAAATCATCAACTCATCAACAAATAAAATATGAAATACATGACAATTTATTTAATAAATTTAAGACTCAGTTTAAATGTACTTTTCTGTCTATGTGTAGCGATTTATTAACATAAACACATGTGGCTCAATTTACCCCCGAGCACACAGGGATGAACTATTTCAGGAGTTCAGAATTTCACATATTTTATATTCGTTTAGTCACATTTCTGCCAAAAAAGGGAAAAAATCATGCTTTGGTAAATATTAATTATGACATAAATTATGAGTCATATTTATGGCATTAAAAATGATATGTCATAATAACAGTTACATCTGACTTTATGACATACTAAGACATAATTAGTTTTTGGTCAAAATTGTCATAAAAAGTAATGACATTTAAGTAAATGATGACATACCAAGTCATAATTATAAGTCATATTTAAGACTGTCATAATTATGGGAAAAAGTTGAAATTATGACATGCTACATAATTATGACAAAAGTAAAATGATGAAATGTGATTATTTTTCTTATGTGAAATGGGCTTTTATTCGGACAAGATGCAATAGAGGTTTTATATTCTTTTAGTGTTTTTTGTATTGTTTTTGAATTGCATGGACAGGAATCATTCCCAATCTCTACAGATAAAGCCGGTGGTGAGAGGAAGAGTGAAGGTCCTGTGTTTCATTATTAAACACACACACACACACACCAGAAACAGCATCTGATAGCGCTGGGTCTCATATCCTCTGTGGACAGAACAAGCTGTCCGTGATCAACATCACCTCACAATCAGATCCGACTGAACCAGGCTGAAGTCCACACACACACACACACACACACTGATCCATACACCAGCAGAAACAGGGCGGTTTATCTCCTCGTCTCTGTCCTCAGGGAACAGGCAACATTTCTCCCAATATCTGAGCGGCTGATTATGAAGAAACAGTTCAGTGTGTCTGCATGTGTGTGAGTTCACCTTTCCTCAGGACATGAACGCGTGTGTGTGTCTCCTGGGTCTCGACACACATAATCACCGGACCGTGATGGAGCCGCATCGCAGGGACACACACATGAAAGACAGTCATACACACATTCATTTGATCCCGAACACGGGCTGTTTACACACACACACACACTTCATGCGATTTTGTGATATTGAATAAACAAATGCTGGATGGAAATGCCCAGATCCTCATAAATTCTGAAAATCGGCATAAAACAGTGGTAGATAATTATCATGCAGAGTTTTAATGATGATTTCTTTAATGGATTGACTGGATCCTCCTAGTATTGGCCGTGCGGGGTCAGATGATCAATCAGGCGTTTATGGGACTAATATAATCCAAATTCTGATGTTGCTTCACTGATTTAGTGGCACTTTATTTTACAGTTCCCTCGTTACATATTTCACAGATGTTGTATAAGTACATGCGACTAAACTTGAAATTTTAGGTTAGGTTTTGTTGGGTTAAAGTTAAGTTGGGTTAGGTTGGGATAGGTTTTGTTGGGTTAAGTTAGTTTAGGTTGGGTAAGGTCAGATTAGGTTAGGTTTTGTTGCGTTAGGTTAGGTTGGGTTATGTTTTGTTGGCTTAGGTTAGGCTACGTTAGGTTGGGTTGGGTTTTGTTGGGTTAAGTTAGATTAGGTTGGGTTAGGTTTTGTTGCGTTAAGTTGGGTTATGTTTTGTTGGTTTAGGTTAGGCTACGTTTGGTTGAGTTAGGTATTTTTGGGTCAAGTAAGATTAGGTTGTGTTAGGTTTTGTTGGGTTAAGTTAGATTAGGTTGGGTTAGATTTTGTTGCATTAGGTTAGGTTGGGTTAGGTTTTGTTGGATTAAGCTTAGACTAGGTTGGGTTAGGTATTGTTGGGTTAAATTAGATTAGGTTGGGTTAGATTTTGTTGCTGTTAGGTTGGGTTAGGTTTTGTTGGATTACCGGTAAACTAGACTAGGTTGGGTTAGGTATTGTTGGGTTAAGCTTAGATTAGGTTGTGTTAGGTTTTGTTGGGTTAAGTTAGATTAGGTTGGGTTAGGTTTTGTTGTGTTAGGTTTTGTTGGATTAAGCTAGACTAGGTTTGGTTAGGTATTGTTGGATTAGGTTAGATTTTGTTGGGTTAAGTTAGGTTTGGTTGAGTTAGGTATTTTTGGGTCAAGTAAGATTAGGTTGTGTTAGGTTTTGTTGGGTTAAGTTAGATTAGGTTGGGTTAGGTTTTGTTGCGTTAGGTTAGGTTGGGATAGGTTTTGTTGGATTAAGCTAGACTAGGTTGGGTTAGGTATTGTTGGGTTAAATTAGATTAGGTTGGGTTAGATTTTGTTGCGTTAGGTTAGGTTGGGTTAGGTTTTGTTGGATTAAGATAGACTAGGTTGGGTTAGGTATTGTTGGGTTAAGTTAGATTAGGTTGTGTTCGGTTTTGTTGGATTAAGCTAGATTAGGTTGGGTTAGGTTTTGTTGGGTTAAGTTAGATTAGGTTGTCTTGGATTTTGTTGGGTTAAGTTAGTTTAGGTTGGGTTGTGTTTGGTTGGGTTAGGTTAAGTTGGATTGTGTCAGGTTGGGTCATGTTGTGTTATTCATACCTTGCAGGTGTTGTCCATGGAGGCGGAGAGCAGTAGGTGACTGAGATGATCCACTGGACTCCACTGCAGTGTGTTCACTGGACCCTGGTGGGCCTGAAGGAGACACTGCACTCGTCTGGGCAGCTCGACCCGACCGGGCTTTAGTGCCAGGAACGGCCGGACCCTCTCCGAGACCTCGGTCAGCAGACGAGCTCCGGCAGGTGGAGGTGTGTGAGGTGTGTTCAGTGTCTCTGGGGTCTGGGCTGCTGAGTGGACACTCGCTGCCTCTTCAGGAACATACGGCCTGACTACGGCCGGCTGCGGCTGAGCTCTCTTCCTGCAGCCAGACACTCTTACTACTGATGATGATGATGATGGTGAGGAGGATAACGAAGAGCTCATGATTAGGGAATGATCTTTATAAAGCTCCAGGTGAGGTTGAGGAGCAGCAGACTGAAGATCTTGATCCGTTCACTGTCAGAATCCTCATAATCCACCAGTGAAGCCATGATGATCACTCACAAACCACTGCATGTGTCTGCATTCACAACAGAATCACACACACACACACACACACACACAGACACACACACACACATATATATATATATATATATATATATATATAAACTAAAATAGATTTAAAAATAAATAAAATCTTACTAATAAAACGTTTAAAAAAAGTTTAAAAAGAGTTAAACTAGTGTAAACAGAATGAATATTACACATATGCATATTTATTGATATTACAGTAAGTAAGACGACAAAAGTATGTTGAATTTATTCTAATAATTAAAAATAAAGCAGCAGAATACACTAAATTGTCCAAAAACTCACATTAAACGACGAGTAACTGACATCATCTGCTAGCGAATATTGATCCGTCAAATCCCTTTCATAATCAGTTTAAATCGTTGGTATAATAATACAGACATTCAATTATTCTTGTTCATATGGTTAATATTCGCTTTTATCGTGCGGTGTTTTTAATTTGAAATATTAGGTAGCGAAACTCCGGAAGCGCGAGTGAGGAATTTACAGGCAAATAAGAGTCTCGTTTTAGTGAACAGCATTTATGCATTACCGTTATCTGAGTAAAACAGAGTACGATTAAAAGTGTCAGCTGTCTTATTTGGATTAACCGTTACATTGGTTTGTAAGGTTAAAAATCGTGTGTTTACACGACACATGTCTAATCCAAATGTTGATTTTGATTTACTTATTTCTCTGAGTGATAAGCACATGTAGAGGAAGCGGTTGTTTTTTGCGACAAAATAAGAGTCTTTAATAAAACCCAATAATACTTGTTTATAAAATACGTGTCTTATATATTTCATGTTGTGTGCATTGCCGTTATGTATGTTAAACACAGTATGACTAAAAGCGTTTTTAATAAAAAAATATATTTGCTGACAGTGACGTGTGAGACATGCGACCGCAACTACCCGGAGCGGATGTTTCTGGTAGGGCAGAGATCGGTGTGACACTGGCACAGTGAGTCTGATGCAAGTGGAATGAATGAATCCATCTAACGCAAAAAGGTGCGTTTGTTTTTTCTTCGTTATTATTTAATACTGAAATGAACGTGTAATTATTACTCGTGTGATCGCTGGTCATGACACTGATTGCAGATCTGTGTTTAAAGACTGACGTGCGGCAGCGAGCATATGTCAGTCTAGTTATGAAGCGTCATAGGAGTTATTATTACAGTATGAGTCTGATCTGTGGTCAGTGTGTTACAGGTAAAGATGTCGAGCGCGATGGACCTGTACGAGCAGCTCACCGCTCAGGGACACGCAGTGAGGGAACTCAAGGCTCAGAAGGCCAATAAAGTCAGTCACTTATGTTGTCAAATTATAATATTATAAATATGTCCAAATATTGTTCGGAAAATACAGAATTTACTATTTATTATTTACATTTTATAATAAATTTTGTTTCAGAACTGTATTTTTTGAATTAATTATTTATCTATTTACTGTCAACTGTCTTTTAATAATTTAAAAAAAGATAATATACATTTTTGTACCCTGTTGTTTGTGAACTAAGGGAATAGTGTGTGTGTGTGTCAGGCTGAGGTGGAGTAACAGTAGTGTGTGTGTGTGTGTGTGTGTGTGTCAGGCTGATGTGAAGTCTAACAGTAGTGTGTGTGTGTGTGTGTCAGGCTGATGTGGAGTGTGCAGTGCAGCTGCTGCTGAGGATGAAGCAGGACTATAAGCGCGTCACGGGTCAGGATTACGAGGCCGGCCGGCCGCCGACACACACCGAGGAGCCGAGACACTGACCCCGCCCCAGCTGAGGATGAGGAGGAGGAGGAGACGCGGTCGACCCCTGGAACGTGAGCACCAGCAGTGCTAAAGGAGTCGAGCTACGACAAACTCATTGGTCGGTTGCTGCGACTCTGAGCGTGTGTGTGTGTGTGTCAGTGTGTGTGTGAAGCGTGTGAATAATCTGTGTGTTATATCTAATCAGTGCGGTTCGGCAGCTGTAAGATCGAGCAGGAGCTGGTGGACAGAATCGCCCGAGTCACGGGGAAAACACCGCATCACTTCCTGCGCAGAGGAATCTTCTTCTCACACAGGTAGCAACACACACACACACACTCTCAAATATCTACATACCTGCGTATGAAAAATAGATTCAAATAAATTAATAGAAATTGATGAATACATTTAGATAAAGTAAATAATTAAAGTCATAATAATGTAACTTAGAAACATTTTCCAAACCTGTTTGCCCCGTCTCGATCATACTGTTCGGTGTCTGCTGGTCATGTGGTGTTTCAGGGACATGCATTCAGATCCTGGACGCGGTCGAGAGCCGGAAGTCCTTCTATCTCTACACGGGGTCGCGGACCGTCCTCTGAGGCCATGCACGTGGGTCACATGATCCCCTTCCTCTTCACCAAGTGAGTGTGTGTGAGAGTGAGTGAAAGAGTGTTTCACATCTCCCTGGTGATTTAGCTGATGAGTGTGTGTGTGTGTGTGTGTGTGTGTCAGGTGGCTGCAGGATGTGTTTGACGTCCCCCTGGTGATTCAGATGACGGATGATGAGAAGTATCTGTGGAAGGATCTGTCGCTGGAGGAGTGTCATCGATACACACTGGAGAACGCGCGTGACATCATCGCCTGCGGGTTCCACCCGGACAAGACCTTCCTGTTCTCTGACCTCGACTATATGGGGTGAGCACACACACACACACGACATCATCATCAGTGATACAACCCTATGATATTGTATTGGTTTCCTCCAAACTGAAGTGTGTGTATCGTGCGTCTGAAGATGCGCTGAGCGCTAACGCTGCTGGTTTGCTGCGTTCACAGGGCGAGTCCGGCGTTCTACAGGAATGTGGTGAAGGTCCAGAAGCACGTGACCTTTAACCAGGTCAAGGGCATCTTCGGGTTCACGGACAGCGACTGCATCGGTGAGCAGAGCCGCTTCTGAGCGCTTGATCCGCTGTCCGTCCGCCGCCTTTAACCGCGTGTGTTTGCAGGCAAGATCAGTTTCCCGGCCATCCAAGCGGCTCCGTCCTTCAGCAGCTCGTTCCCGCAGATCTTCGGGGACCGCAGCGACGTTCAGTGTCTCATCCCGTGTGCCATCGATCAGGTGAGACGCTTCAGTAACACGCTGAACCAACTGCAGATGCTTTCATCTGTTGTCACCACTGAACTCCTGATAAGCGCTGTGATGGAGTGAAGCGCTGCTGAACGTCACATGGTCTGTTCCTCAGGATCCGTACTTCCGGAATGACGCGTGACGTGGCTCCGCGGATCGGCTATCTGAAGCCGGCTCTGCTCCACTCCACCTTCTTCCCGGCGCTTCAGGGCGCACAGACTAAGATGAGCGCTAGCGACGCTAACTCCTCCATCTTCCTCACAGACACGGCCAAACAGATCAAGAACAAGGTGCCGTCACCCTCATCAACACACTCTCGTCACCCTCAACACACACTCTCGTCACCCTCAACACACACTCTCGTCACCCTCATGAACACACACTCTCGTCACCCTCATCAACACACACTCTCGCCTCCTTCATCTATACAGCGTTTTAACAATCTAGTGTTTCACCGCAGCTTTACAGTGATAACAGGAGATTACAGTAACAGAGAGTGTTTAGGTTTTACAGCAGATCTAGAATAAAGTTATTGTCCAGATAAAGTTAGTTCTGATTGATTCACTTCCGTTGCAGAGATCATCAGTGATTAACTTAGCGGCCGCTGAACACGACACAGAAACCCTTAATTTGTTCCGGCCGCTCATTCGCACACGAACTCCAGTGTTTGGCTCCAGAACGCAAATGTACCCATGTGACCTGGAGTAACACACTGAGTAACACACACTCTTCTCGCCGCAGGTCAACAAACACGCGTTCTCTGGCGGGAAGGACACGGTCGAGGAACACCGCAAGCTCGGCGGGAATCCAGATGTGGACGTCTCCTTCATGTATCTGACGTTCTTCCTGGAAGACGACGAACAGCTGGAGAAGATCCGGCAGGTGAGGAAAACACTGAGTGACGTCATCACACAGCCAACATAATTCAACATAATTCATGTGTGAGAGTCCAACAGAAGGACGGACAAAACCAGTCAAATATCCACTGAGTTCTGCTCACATTTATCACCATTTACTGAACTATAGCCAATACACTGATGATGCGAGAAGTGTTGAATGTGTGTGTGTGACTATACTCACCGAAAGTAAAAGCATGACCTGTAAGTGTGTGTGTGTCAGGACTACAGGAGCGGAGCGCTGCTGACGGGCGAGCTGAAGAAGCTTCTGATCGAGACGCTCCAGCCGATGATCGCGGCGCATCAGGAGAGACGCAAGCTGGTGACCGACGAGACGGTGCGACACTTCATGACCCCGCGCAAGCTACACTTCAACTGCTAACGACACACTGTCGTCACGGAGATGAACTCACTGTCCTTGCGGGTCTGAATATCAGTCCCACACTGATCTGTGCATGATGTGTGTGTTGCTCCTCTGTGGACACACACACACCGCTGACATTAAAGGGTTAACTGACTAACACTCGCTCTGTTTCCTTCAAACTGCTTTCATTCAGATACGCATAACAAAACACTGGATGGAAATGACAAAATGTGCATAAATTATAAAAACGCTTAAATTTTGATCTGATAAGAAGACGTGCACATCAACTACAATAGAAATGAATAAATACCTCAAACCTCATGTGACTCCGCCTCAGCTGTGATTGGATAACTGGAGTAACCAGCGGACCAATGGCGTCGCAGCGTCTCTAATGTTGGTTTGGTGTTTCGCCGGAGTTGAAGTGTGTGTTCAGAGTGATTGGGTGTAATTCCTCCAGAAGCATCTTACACACACGAGTGTGTTTCCGAACACCAGAGAACACGACAGCAGTTACTCCGATCTGACGTTCGACACACACTCATTTACGGTGACACTCGACACACACTCGTTTATGGTGACGCTTCATACACACTCGTTTATGGTGACGTTCAACACACACTCATTTACGGTGACACTTCGACACACACTCGTTTATGGTGACGCTCAATACACACTCGTTTACAGTGACGCTCAACACACTCATTTACGGTGACCCTTGACACACTCGTTTACGGTGACGCTTCTGACACACACTCGTTTACGGTGACGCTCGACACACACCCGTTTACGGCTGACGTCTCGACTCACACTCGTTTACGGTGACGCTCCGACTCACACCTCGTTTACGGCTGACGTCGACTCACACTCGTTCACGACTGACGCCTCGATTTCACACTCCGTCTACGGTGCGACGCTTCTACACATATCTTGCCCACGGCTGACGGCCACACTCCGTCTACGGCTGACGGCCTGACTGCACACTCGTCTCACGGTGACCGCTCGACACACACTGCTCACGGCTGACTGCTTCGACACATTCTCGCTCACGGCTGAACGGCCTCTACACACACTTGCTCCACTGGCTGACGCTTCGACTCTGGATCTTGCTCTACGGTGTACGCTTCGAACTCGCATCTTGCCCTACTGGCTACGTCGACTCACACTCATTTATCGGTGACTGCGCTTTACACACCTTGCTCAAGGTCACGCTTTACACACACACTGTTACTGGCTGACGCTTCGAACTCGCATCTCGGCCCACGGTGACGTCCGAATCGCATCTCTGCTGATTGGTGTACGGTCTGACTCACATCTCGCTCACGACTGACGCTCTCACTCACACTCCGCTCACTGGTGTGATGGCTGACACATATCTGGCCCGATTGGCTACGGCTCACACACATCTCCGCTTACGGTGACGCTCGACTCGCATCTCTGCCTGACGGCTGACGGCCTCGACACACTTGCTGCACTGCGCTACGTGCCTCGCACACTCTCTGCTTACTGGCTGACTGCTCGACACACTCTCGCTTATCGGCTACCGCTCTCACACTCTCGCTCATCGGCTGACGCCTCGACACACTCTCGCTGACGGCTGATGCCCTCGACACTTCTCATCTACGGTGACGGCCTCGACACACTCGCTTATCGGCTGACGGCCTTCACACCGTGCTGACGGCGACGGCCTTGACACACACCTCGTCACGGCTGACTGCTTCTACACACACTCGCTCACGGCTAGCCTCTGACACACACTCGTTCACGGCTGACGCTTCGACACACTCATTACGAGGACATTTCTACACACTCTTGTCTCACGGCTACGGCTCGACACACACTCGTCTACGGTGACGCTCGTACACATCGCTCACGGCTGACGGCCTCGCACACATCGCTCACGGCTGACGGCCTCGACACACTCGCTTACGGTGACTGCCTCACACACTCGCTCACGGTGACGGCCTGACACACTCTGCTGCACGGTGACGCCTTGACACACTTGCTGCACGGTGACGGCTCGCACACTCTGCTCATGGCTAACGCTCTACACACTCGCTCACGGTGACGCTTCACACACGCTGCTCACGGTGATGGCCTTGACACACTCCGCTCACTGGTGACGCTTCACACTCGTTCACGGTGACGCTCGACACACTAGTTAACGGTGACGCTTGAGACACACTCGTTTACAGTGACGTTTTACACACACTCGTTTACGGTGACCCTCAACACACACTCGTTTAAGATGGAGGGAGAACAGCACGGTTGCAGAAACACACTTTTATTACTGATATTTGAGCCAGTTTGACAGGAAGTGATGATGACTTTCAAACGTATTCTGCAACATTCCAGTTAAACTCCCAGCTTTAGATGTAAACACAGCCGACTGCTCGTGTGTGTTCAGGGACTCGCATGACTGAGCTCTCAGAGGAGAGTGGTTAGTGAGTTAGGGTTCAAACCCTTCGCCAGTCACATGATGCTCTTCATCATCTGAGGTAGACACTGCAAAACACTCAAATACACATTAATGCCAATGATACAGATTTGTGAGTGACACACACACACACGATATTAAACATTGTGCAGGATCCAGAACTGTGCAAAGAGAAGATGTGAGCCTGATGTTCATGACGCTGGACGCAGAAAGCGGACCACCAGTTCGTATGTGGCGAAGACGGACATGTTGACGGGGAAGGCACGGATGCAGTTGAGCGTCAGGCCTCTATACAGGACGCCAATGCCTTCGGTCCGCACGCTGTGTGTGATGCAGTGGAAGAAGCCTCTGTAGAGCCGGCCGCTCACGCCGGACACCTGCAGACGGGCCTTGATCACGTCCATCGGCGTCCCTACGGCCCAGCCACACATCCCAGACACCCCACCAGCCAGCAGGACCACCGGCCAGCCTGAGGACACAACACACTGCGGTCACACACAGCTCTAGCGTTCCATATGAACACGGGGAAAGCCAGATTTTCCTGATATGTCCCTGTGAGAGCTGGATGTGCCGACTCACCCGGCTGCTGGTTCTCTGCAGACAGCGCATCACAGATGCTGTTGTACGTGAGGAAGTAAGTGGCGAACGAGGGTCCGTCTCGCAGCGCTAGCGCGGCAGAACCCTTATAAAGACCCAGCGGACCCTCGTCTCGGGCGATTCTGAGCAGGCAGTGCAGCGGGCCCCTGTATCGCCGCCCTTCAGCCTGACACTGCAGACGGACCTTCACCATGTCTGCGGGAGACATCACCAGCACCTGCACACACACACAGGCTTACACACGCTGGACAATAGAGACGACGCTGAAGCTGAAAACAGGATTATTTCTATTTATACTGGTAACATCAGACATTTCTTATTATCAGGACCCACAGATATTCCCCATTGCATTATTATTATACATCATATTCAACATTATATATAGTAGTTTAATGTAGTACTGACACTAAAACTCTGTAAGCTTGTTTGTTTATCTCACACAGTAATTTTCATTTTGGGTGAACTATGCACGATGAATATTGTTGTATTTTTGTGATATATTGTGACACGATAAATTGTTACTGACACATAATGTGTGTGTGTGAACAAGCGCCACCTTGTGGTCTCTCACTCTCTGAGTGAGTTCAGACTGCAGTTCCTCCACTGGCCACTAGAGGCGCTGCAGAAGAGACTCACTCCCATTGACCCGCATGTTAAAATGCTCAACTTTACAGCAGAATAAAACATGTTTACAGTCTGGTGCTAAAAGTGGTTTTAGTCTATATCGCTAATGTTGCCCTTCATGACGACTGTGAGGACAGTGAAAGTTTTTATAACTCATCCGTTTAAATTATATTAAGCCTTAAAAGTTCTGCATAGTTAAGGGCGTGGCCACTTGAGTGACAGGTGGATTGCCGCTGATGTCACTACTAGCGTTTGTCTGCTAGTGTTATTGTCACGTCACTCACAGCTATTCTGCGCGTCGTTTATCCAGGAGTGACGCGCGCCCAGATGGCGATGGCTGGCTCTCGCCCAATTTGGGCTTCAAAACACTACAGGTGACGTCACACACACACTACGCCCAGTGTTTTATAGGGTCTGTGTGTGAAGCGATGAAGCTCACCTGAGTGACGCGCTCCGCAGAACCCAGACAGAAGGATATCAGCCTTATGATGCGGATCCGCTGCGCCTCTGTGCCGTATCTGATGCAGCGAGTGCAGGACGTTCCTGTAGGTGCCGAACACCAGAGACGAGCCTGATGGAGACGGTGGTCAGCGGCATCGACATCCCTCGGTAGAACCCGCCCACCTGCAACACACCAGTGTGGTGACAACCCTGAATAACATCTCACTGATGTGGGCGGGCTTTGACCTGTCACTCACGCTGAGCTCAGCCAATAGCAAACCATAACCATCCAATCAATTCCCCAAAGACACAATCAAGCCCCGCCCACATGTGTTCTTGCTCCTGAAGCGTTTCTCTCAATATGAGTGCTGTGTGTGTGTCTGATACTCACGCCTTCAGTTCTGCAGGTTCTGCTCACACACTCCCAAACACCGGAATACTGAGTCTGTGTCTGGAGTTCGGCACCTGCAACATCAGCAGCCGTTAGACACACACACACACACACAAACACACACAAACACACGATCAGGTGAGGAAATGATGATGATGATGGGTTTTACCTTCAACGGTGTCGCAGCGCGATACCCCACCGCCACTCCAAACGCTCCTGAACACACACACACACACTTAAAACTACAAGACACACTTATGAAAATGATTCTTCATGAGACTATCAGCTCTACAGAATCTACAAGTTGTGATCTCCAGTGTGCATTTATACATTTAACATCCACTAATTAGCATTTTCTAGAACTTTAAAAGAGCACATTTTACATCAGACACAAGTGAAAGAGCATTCATAACTGAACTTTCTATTTCGATACACACTCTTTCATCTTGAACAATTTACGTATTTTATTGTATCATACAAAGGTGAAGCAATGAATGAGATACTTCAGCTTTGTGTAAATAAACTTCCCATGGAGAATTATTAATGTCACATTCACACACTGAGAAACGGTCACGAACCTCCGACAGAAACCGGCGATGAAATCCGCGAGATGCATCGCGGTCCGCAACAAGAAGAACCGAACCAGAAGAACTGATCGGAGGAACCAAACCAAAAGAACCGATCAGAGGAACCAAACCAGAAGAACTGATCGGAGGAACCGAATCAGCAGAACCGATCAGAGGAACCGAACCTATCGAAACCTATCAAACACAAGCATCGGAATCATCCGGTTCGACCCGCGGAACTCGTGACGTCAGCGGAGAAACGTCTTCATGATGATAACGATGATGAAGAAGAACAACGATGAAGAGAAGCGCGTGCCGGTGTTCTAAACACCGTGTCTCGTATACGAGTGTGTGTGTGTGCCGCTTTTGTCATTGCGGTAATGTGAACCCGAAGGTCACCGTGTCCTTCAGAACACACTCATTCACAGTGACGGGCGCGCGCGCACTGATGCTTCTGATAATCTCTATGATTTACAGTCGCAGAAAATATAAATACCAGCTGTATGAAATATAGAGCCAGCGAGTGTCAGATCAGTGTGTGTTCCTGCAGTGTGTGTCCGCGGGTGGCGCTGCTCTTCATCATGTCACTGACGAGGAGGAGGAAGATTTAAAGTGACAGTCGCGAGTTATAGACGCAGATCTGAACAGCGATCAAACTCGACTATCCGTTTAATTTCTACAAATTGTTTATATTTTAAGGACACGTCTCGGCTATTTTCATGGGAAAATATAAAGTATTTGGAACTGAAATGAAAATAAATAAATAAATACAGTTTCTTGTTTTGTTGTTGCTACATCTCCTATACTTTTATTTTTATTTTTTCAGTTTTAGTTACTTTAGTATTTAATGAGAAATGTTGCCTTGGCAATACCGGAAACAAAATAAATGTTATTGTACTTGGTAACACTTTACAATAAAGCTAGTTAGTTAACATGAACTAAGACTGAGCAATCCTGTAGTGTACAGCATTTATTAATGTTAGTTAATATTAATTTCAACATAATACGTTATTAAAATGAAAGGTTGTATTAGTTAACATTGGTTATTACACTGGGAACAATTAATTTTCATTAACATTAATAAAGTTTAGTAAATACTGTAATAAATGTATTTTTCATTGTTAGTTCATGTTAATAGAAACTAATGTTGAAGCTTCTTGTAAAGTGTTAACAATATTTTAAGTATCAGGTTTTCTATGGTTTTAGTTAATGATAATAAGTGACTGTAAGTCAGATCCTGCTCATTATGAGTTGATGATGATGATGAAGGGGTGTTCTTCATCCTCAAGCTTCTATTGGTCACTGATGGACTTTCCCCTTCATATCAACTTCATTCAGTAAAAATAGCGTGTGCCGCCGCAGCAGCTGCTCGAGAGCTCTCTCTCTCGCACACACACACACACCATCAGGAGATCAGGACAAGCTCTTCTTCATCTTCATCATCTCAGGAATAGCTATGGACTTTGCTGCAGGGTGCATTGGGGTAAGTCGTGCCACCGCACTGAAAGCACAGAATCAGTTCGAATAATGTGATCAGAAGAGCGACAGTGCATGAGCTTCACTTCTACAGCGCTTACAGTGTTTCAGACACACAGATAACACAGCAGCAGAGAGTGTGTGTGTGTCCAGAAGAGGAGCGTTCTCAGGCACACACAGCTTCAACACTTCTCGCATCATCAGTGTATTGGCTATAGTTCAGTAAATGGTGATAAATGTGAGCAGAACTCAGTGGATATTTGACTGGTTTTGTCCGTCCTTCTGTTGGACTCTCACACATGAATTATGTTGAATATCTGTTCAATTTAACTACACAATTAGATAATACCAGTTTAGCTCAACCAGTGACCAAGCAATGCTTCATGTTGTTCAGTGTGTGTGTAAAAAGAGCATTAGCGATTACAGAAAACACACTTCAGCAGAACATCATCAGCTCAAAGTGGAGGAGTCAAGTTTTATTAATGTTACCGTATGAAGTATTATTGTGTGTAATGTGTCTCAGTTTACTTTACTTTGCTCTCCTCACTCACAGAAGTGAGCTATAGTGTCCTGCACACACTCGTGAACACACACGTCTGGTGTGTGTGTGTGGTTCACGGCTCTGTGCCGTTGCCACATGCTCGGATGACGCAGGTCTGGCAGGTCAAGGACTGCAGCGCAGACACCATTGCATCACACACACCAGGCCTGACATGCTCACACACACCAGGGGCTTCAAATCAAACCAATCAGAATTAACTTTATCTAGACAATAACTTTATTCTAGATCTGCTGTAAAGCCTAAACACTCTCTGTTACTGTAATCTCCTGTTATCACTGTAAAGCTGCTGTCAAACTCTAGACTGTTAAAGCGCTGTATAGATGAAGGGGACGTGAGTGTGTGTCACTGACTTGAGTTCGCTCGCAACACCTGATCACGGGTTCGACTCTCAGGGAGCGCATGAGCTGATCTCTGAGTCTCTGGGTCGCAGTTCTGACTGAGTGTTGTGATGTTGCAGGAGCTGCTGGTGTTCTGGTCGGTCACCCGTTCGACACGGTGAAGGTACGTCTGGCTCCGAACACTGAACGCACGAGCGCACACACACACACACACACTGGACGCTTGTGCTTCTGCATGAGCGCTTCAATGTAAAACTCACCGGCATCAACTGCTCCATGGAGAACCCCGGACAGCCGTGAATCCTCCACAGCAATCTTTAGATGATCCTCCTCTTCTTCTTTAGATGATCCTCCTCTTCTTCTTTAGATGATCCTCCTCTTCTTCTTTAGATGATCCTCCTCTTCTTCACACTAAGAAATAAAAGAACTGATCATTGAAAGGCAAACAACCAAGTAGTTATATCTAAAACCTCAAGTTTCTCTGGATAAAAGCATATAGTGCATCACAAAGCATGTCTTTAACTAAGAGATTAATGACAAACTCACACTGGATGTTAAACTCACACAAACGCTCAGTGGTGTGTATTGCATTAAGTAAATCAGGTTGTTTGTCATTCAGCGTTGCATGTGTGTTTCTGTGAATGTAAACTAACACTGAAAGGCACAGGGCAAGATCGAGTCTCACATGAGCTTGTGCTTTAAAGGTTCACTTCAGAATCACAATCTCCTGATTTACTCTCGTCATCCGAAGATGTTCATGTGTTTCGTTCTTCAGTTGAGAAAGAGAAATGAAGGTTTTTGAGGAACACACTCCAGGGTTTCTCCATATAGTGAGAGGGGTCCAACAGGTCGAAGGTCAGATGTGAGTTTCAGCTTCAAAGTCTCAACACGATCCAGCCGAGGAAGAGTCTGATTTAGACAAACCAGCGACATTTACAACAAAATACACATTTATATACACTTATAACCACTAATGCAGGTCTTGCACGTCCACGACTTCACGCATCTAGCGTAAATCAGGTTGAAAGGTCAGCGGGATGTAGGCGTAAGAACAAACCCAGTGTTTACAGAGCGAAGACTGAGTCAAACACCATTTATTAAATAAATAAATAAATAAAAGGTAAAACAACGATGTCGGACGATTTGGTTTACGAAGTTATTGAGTTTTACAGGGTCTCACGTGTTCCGGTTTAAAAATATAGATCCTCAAACTATCTTTTATTTGAAATGTTTAGGTTGAAAATGGCACTTGACTCCGCTTTTGTAAACACCCGCCACGTCACGTCTGACCTTACAACATCCGAAATATAAAACCCTAGAGTGTGTTCCTCAAAAACCTTCATTTCTCTTCAACTGAAGACAGAAAGGCATGAAGATCTCGGATGACGTGGTGGGAGTAGATCAGGAAGACTCATCCTGAAGTGCAGGACTGTTTAACATTCGGCTCTCTCTCTCTGGTCTCTGCCCTGATCCTGTAACCCTGATCAAACCTTTCAGCCGAAGGGTCTCACAGCAGAAGTATTGCTCTGTTGTAGATGAGAGAGGCGGGTTACGCCGGCCGCCGGGGGTTACCCTCGTAAGTAAAGACCAGGTCAATTCCTTTGTTTCCTTGGACTGTCACTGAATGTAGAATCCACACACAGCCGGACAAACATCACCCAGATCTATTCATTCATTCAGTTGTTCTGTGATTTCTGCTGTTTGTCAAGCGCTCCTGTGCGAGTCCAAGAGTAATGAGCGGCGCTGTATGTTTCAGGTGCGACTGCAGGTCCAGAGTGTGGAAAAGCCCCTGTACTCGCGGGACGTATCACTGCTTCCAGTCCATCGTTCGGCAAGAAACAGTGAGTGGATTTATTACGGTTACCAACTAAGGATTATTAGGAACACCTGTTCCATTTCTCATTAATGCAATTATCTAATCAACCAATCACATGGCAGTAGCTTCAATGCATTTAGGGGTGTGGTCCTGGTCAAGAACAATCTCCTGAACTCCAAACTGAATGTCAGAATGGGAAAGAAATGGGATCTAAGCAATTTTGAGCGTGGCATGGTTGTTGGTATCTGAGTATTTCACAATCTGGCTCAGTTATTGGGATTTTCACACACAACCATTTCTAGGGTTTACAAAGAATGGTGTGAAAAGGGAAAAACATCCAGTATGCGGCAGTCCTGTGGGCGAAAATGCCTTGTTGATGCAAGAGGTCAGAGGAGAATGGGCAGACTGATTCAGAGCTGATAGAAGAGCAACTTTGACTGAAATAACCACTCGTTAAAACCGAGGTATGCAGCAAAGCATTTGTGAAGAAGACACAACACACACAACCTTAAGGCGGATGGGCTACAACAGCAGAAGACCCCACTGGGTACCACTCATCTCCACTACACATAGGAGAAAGAGGCGACAATTTGCAAGAGCTCAACAAAATTGGACAGTTGAAGACTGGAAAAATGTTGCCTGGTCTGATGAGTCTCGATTTCTGTTGAGACATTCAGATGGTAGAGTCAGAATTCGGCGTAAACAGAATGAGAACATGGATCCATCATGCCTTGTTACCACTGTGCAGGCTGGTGATGGTGGTGTAATGGTGTGGGGGATGTTTCTTGGCACACTTTAGGCCCCTTAGTGCCAATTGGGCATCGTTTAAATGCCACGGCCTACCTGAGCATTGTTTCCGACCATGTCCATTTCTTTATGGCCACCATGTCCCCATCCTCTGATGGCTACTTCCAGCAGGATAATGCACCGTCACAAAGCTTGAATCATTTCAAATTGGTTTCTTGAACATGACAATGTTCAAACTAAAATGGCCCCACAGTCACCAGATCTCAACCCAATAGCATCTTTGGGAGCTTCAAGCCTTCAATATGGGCCAACATTTCTAAAGAACGCTTTCAGCACCTTGTTGAATCAATGCCACGTAGAATTAAGGCAGTTCTGGAGGAGAAAGGAGTCAAACACAGTATTAGTATAGTGTTCCTGAATCATCCTTTAGGTGAGTGTACATAAATTAACTAAATTAATAACTTTTTTTACAACAAAAATGAAACATAACTGAACTTACTTGCTGGACTGTGATGCTATTTTCTTCTATAAACAAACTTTGTTGCATTATTTCCCTGTTATCTCTGTAAAGCTGCTCTGAAACACTGACTTATAAAAGCACTATATTAATAAAGCTGACTTGATTATGACATCTTTACAAACAAGCATTGAAAGTTCTTGAGCTGCAGATCATTTAACAGTGATAGTACAGAATGTTTAAGGTTATGACCCAGGAGTCACTTGACCTGTCAGGTTTAAACATTATTTTGTAGTCCATATATATATATCTCCGCTGTGAAGAGACCGTGATGTCATCGTCCAGCTCAGTTCAGTCTCATATAATGCTGTCAGTGCAGGAGATCAATAATATTGCTGAATATTAAATTAAATGTCCCCAATTAAGCTTACTGAGCTTTAAATGTGCTTAAGAAATAAACTGAACTGAAGTTCTTGAACAGCGGATCATTAATACCACTGGTAAATGATCTGGATGAATGTCAGTAGTTGTAGTTAACTCGATAAGCGGAGCTCCAGGAGTCACTCGAGATGTTCGACGAGACGCAGAGCTAAATCTGCCTCAGGGAACATCTATATTTACTTGAGAGACGAAGGGTTTCAGGTTCTGAACATATCCCAGCAAGCACTTCTGCGATAATTAAAACATCTAATATCCGTCCAAACACAGCCTGACGTCTGGGCTAAAACAAGGCAAGGTCCAAACCACAGCCCGAGAATACACTAGTCATCAAATAGATAAAGAAATTAAACACCAAATTAAATGAAACCAAACACCTTGTAATCACCGTTTACTTTCGTACATGATGGAATATCATAAGTTATTTTGGCAAAAACGACAACCAAATTCAAGGTTATTTTGTCTAGAAGTGTGTTACTCACAGCCGGACTACACCGGGTCTATAGTTCACCGAGACGGAGAAATGACGGAGATTGCTAGCTGGGATTAACCCTCTGCTTCTTCGTCAACCCTCATTAACCCTTTGTGTTTCTGCAGATGTTGGGTCTCTATAAAGGCATTGGCTCTCGATGATGGGCCTGACCTTCATTAACGCCATCGTGTTCGGCGTCCAGGGGAACGCCATGCGCATGTTGGGCGCGGACACACCACGGCACCAGTTCCTAGCGGGCGCGCGGCCGGGCTAATCCAGTGCATCATCTGCTGCCCCATGGAGCTCGCCAAGAACCCGCATGCAGACGCAAGGAACGGGCCAGAGAACACGACCCGGAAGCTCTACAAGAACTCCCTGGACTGCCTGATCCGAATCTACCGGAAAAGAGGGAATCCGGGATCAACCGAGGAATGGTGACGACCGTGATCCGCGAGACGCCAGGCTTCGGCATCTACTTCCTCACGTACGACACGCTGAACGCGATCGCTTCACTGCGAAGCCGACGACGGATACATCATTCCCAAGCTGCTCCTGGCGGGAGGCATGTCGGGAATAGCGTCCTGGCTCTCCACCTGATCCGGTGGACGTCGCGCAGTCCCGCCTCCAGGCTGACGGAGTGGGCGGAGCCAACAGATACAGCGGGATCGCGGATTGCGTGCGTCAGAGCTGGCGGAAGAGGGGTGGAGGGCGTTCCCACTCGTGGCCTGACCTCGACTCTCCTGAGGGCGTTCCCTGTGAACGCCACCACCTTCGCCACCGTCACACTCTTCCTCATGTACATGCGCGAGGATGAAGGAGCGAGGACTGCGAGTCCATGGGGCCTGTGACCGAACGACTTTCTGTCCAATAGAGAACAGGGTAGCGAACACAAGGACCAATCAGGCTGGAGAATGACTTTGCTTATCTTTACGTTTCTCTATGTTTCATGGACCACTAAAATAACGAGACGATTGAGTCTCCATTGGGTTCGAGGAGTCACAGAGGTACACCAAAGACGATAACTGTTATGATAAAGATAATAGTTTTTAAGATCGTTCACAGCACGACTATAACGATAATGACAACGAGGAACAATGATTGGTCAGTGTAATCTGACAGCGTGACTATTGTAACAGGCAAAGATATTGTGTAGTCTGAACCCGGCATCTGGTGCTCTTTGGTCATTTTTGACTGAAAAATTGTGCGTTTTTATTTTTTGATAAATTGGAATGGTACGAAGGTCGGTCAAGTCTTTGACACTTGCTATAAAAAATCATGGACATGATTCGAAAAGGTTAAATGGCCCTGAAAAAATTGTCACACTTGCGCTCCTTGCGGTCAGAACTGGATGGGAGATGAATTTCATCTAGTGGAAGCGTTTGGTACTGCAGCCGAACACAATCTTACTGCAAGCCAACTTTTGAGATATCAAACTCAAATCTGGAACACAAATTGTTTAGATGTATGATTATTTGAAAAATATTTCCTATAAAAATGTCCTATAAAAACATTTCCTATTATATGAAAATATTTCCTATAAAAATTTAAAATAGCATTTTTCATAAAAAGGAAAAAAGGTTGGCACACCACGGCTTCAGAAATGTTTTGCATAACAATAAATGTAATACTTTTTTCACTTCAGGAACAATCTGTCAAGTGTCTCTGCCAAAGAGATTCAAACTTCAGTCTGTTGCTCTACAGTTTCAGTTGGAAATGAGAATTTCAGGTCTAAGCTCAAAAAGTGAATAAATGGAATATAAACACAGTGTGAATATAATTTAGCACCATAAAATCACCTAAAAATACAAAAATATTAAATGAAAAACATTATCAAACTTAAATATAGTACATTCCTTTCATTGAAATAAAATGTAAAAATCTGTCATTGACCACCATACGAAGAGCACCAGACGGTTGCTCCAAGCATTTAAAGCGACAGCGCACTTATTATAAACAGAGCGTTCTCACGCATTGGTGTGGACACTCATAAGTTATCGTTCTTTGTGTGAAAGGGCCTGAAGATTTGATCAGTTCCTTCGTTCCCCTGGAATCGAACCTGTGACTTTGGCGTAGCAAGCGCCATGCTCTACTGAAGGATCTTCTGACGACTGGATGGATCCAGACGAGCTTTTGAACTTAAAACATGTCTGAAACTAATTTCTTCTTGTGGCGGGCTGCATAAACTGCTTGGGACTAGTATTTACAAGTTTGTAATGTAATATTTTTGCTTTTTTCTCCAAGACTGGTCATTACTTTTCAAATTCAGTTGCATAAAGGTAGATTGGATACGGTAGATAAGAGTCTGAAGACAGTCTTCACACACTGGCTGTTTATCACACTGTCAGAAAAGATGTGCAGAATGTTTCTATAATGCTGCAACTGCAATCATCTTTATCTGAACTCTTAAAAAGTGAAAGTCTGATGAAAACACTGAATTTTTGAGAGGTAACTGAGGTAAAGTTGAATTTGAATGCCTCTGCCCTACTGTTGGTACACTACCGTTCAGAAGGTTGGGGCGCATCTTTAAAAAAAAAAAAATATATATATATATATATATTGAAATGATTTCAATTAATTAATCACTGATGCATTTAATTGATCAAAAGTGACAGTAAAGACATTAATAATGTTACAAAAGATTCTATTTCAAATAAATGCTGTTCTTTTTAACTTTATATTCATCAAAGAATCCTAAAAATAAAATGTATCCCTGTTTCCTCACAAGTATGAAATGTGTTCAACACTGATAATAATCATAAATGTTTGTTGATCATCAGATCCTCATATTAGAGTGATTTGTGAAGGATCATGTGACACTGAAGACTGGAGTAATGATTGATTTGATCACAGGAATAAATTACACTTTACTGTATATTCACAAACTCTTTCAGAAACATAAAAGGAAAGGATTATTCACACGACCTCAAGCTTCTGAACTGTAGTGTACACGATTTGGCTCGTTTCCTGATATTGCGCATTACTCTCATGTTTCTCTTTCAGTTACACCATTTGACATATTGATTGTAAAGGTAAATGTTTAAATGCAAAGATCAGAAGAGCTGATTCCTGATGTCACGATTACATGAAGAGACTCTCAGACCAGCAGATTCGCACGATCGGTTCAGAAAACGGTCACATGGTCCTACATGTTTACATGCACAGAAACATTTTCTAACTAGATGTTATTTAATCTTGAACACGCACCTTAAACATGTGGATAGTTGATGACACGAACATATTCCTGTATATATATGACACGTGTGCATCATCTGTTTTTGTTCTCCAGTATTTTGAGTGTAAATAGTATGAGATGGATCGATGCCGGTCAGTGTTTGTACTTCATGAATCTTTAGGGAACACTTAGTTACACACGATCAGCAGTGAATAAATGAGTATGGAGGATTAGTCTATTTGTCTTTGACCTTTGCTGGAATAAACGACTACGACTTCTGTGCTGGTCCCAGTGTGAACTCCCGCTCTAGACTGCTATTACAGAACAAACACACACCTTACCAGCTGATTACTGACGCTCGCACTGTATGAAGAGCCGTGAGGAAGATCCAGTGGAGTCCAGCGCCCTCTAGTGGCTCAAACCCAGACCTCCACCTGACACACACTCTCTCTCTCTCACACAGTCTCACACACACACACACTCTCTCTCTCACACACACACACTTATGCTGAAGGAGAAAACAGCTCAGAAGTTATAAAAAAACAGAGAGCTCTTTTATTTTCTCAAAATGGCCCCTGTAAACATAAATACTTCATGACAGAATTACCATTACTGGCAACATTCATAATCCGATCTGTACAGAACTTTCCTTAACAGAAAACACACACATACTGACATCACAATATGATCCTGATTATTCCCCCTGTCTGTGTGACATCATCATAATAAATCAATAGTTCATAATGTGTTAAAGTGCAGAGAGAGAGCGAGTTAGCATTAGCAGCAGTAGCTGTAGCGCAGGCAGCGGTAGATTCCCTCGGCTCGGGAGCGGCTCACACGTGCACGCGCCTGCAGATCCTGTACTGAGCTGAAACACAGCAGAAACCAGAGTCACTTCACTTCAAACCAGAGTCAGGCCAAGAGTCACTTCCCTTCAGTCAGTCCAGAGTCACTTCACTTCAGTCAATCTGGAGTCACTTCACTTCAGTTAATCTGGAGTCACTTCACTTCAAACCAGAGTCAGTCCAGAGTCACTTCCCTTCAGTCAGTCCAGAGTCACTTCCCTTCAGTCAGTCCAGAGTCACTTCCCTTCAGCTCAGTCCAGAGTCACTTCCCTTCAGTCAGTCCAGAGTCACTTCCCTTCAGTCAGTCCAGAGTCACTTCCCTTCAGTCAGTCCAGAGTCACTTCCCTTCAGTCAGTCCAGAGTCACTTCCCTTCAGTCAGTCCAGAGTCACTTCCCTTCAGTCAGTCCAGAGTCACTTCCCTTCAGTCAGTCCAGAGTCACTTCCCTTCAGTCAGTCCAGAGTCACTTCACTTCAGTCAGTCCAGAGTCACTTCCCTTCAGTCAGTCCAGAGTCACTTCCCTTCAGTCAGTCCAGAGTCACTTCCCTTCAGTCAGTCCAGAGTCACTTCACTTCAGTCAGTCCAGAGTCACTTCCCTTCAGTCAGTCCAGAGTCACTTCCCTTCAGTCAGTCCAGAGTCACTTCCCTTCAGTCAGTCCAGAGTCACTTCCCTTCAGTCAGTCCAGAGTCACTTCCCTTCAGTCAGTCCGAGAGTCACTTCCCTTCAGTCAGTCCAGAGTCACTTCACTTCAGTCAGTCCAGAGTCACTTCCCTTCAGTCAGTCCAGAGTCACTTCCCTTCAGTCAGTCCAGAGTCACTTCACTTCAGTCAGTCCAGAGTCACTTCTTCCTTCAGTCAGTCCAGAGTCACTTCCCTTCAGTCAGTCCAGAGTCACTTCCCTTCAGTCAGTCCAGAGTCACTTCACTTCAGTCAGTCCAGAGTCACTTCACTTCAGTCAGTCCAGAGTCACTTCCCTTCAGTCAGTCCAGAGTCACTTCCCTTCAGTCAGTCCAGAGTCACTTCAGTCAGTCCAGAGTCACTTCCCTTCAGTCAGTCCAGAGTCACTTCACTTCAAGCTAGAGTCACTTCCCTTCAGTCAGTCCAGAGTCACTTCACTTCAGTCAGTCCAGAGTCACTTCCCTTCAGTCAGTCCAGATTCACTTCACTTCAGTAGCAGGTGTGCAGTTTACGTACCTGTGGATCATGTGACCGACGGAGCTGTAGCGATGGCACATGTTCAGCGCAGTGATGTAGCTCACGTTTGGCAGCGTCAAGCAGAACTGAAGAGCCTGCTGGCGGTGACCTTTAACCTCCAGGGGTACATCGAGAGCCTGACCTTTCCTGCTCTCCACATGTGCGAGGTCACTCAGAATCGAGGCGGTTTGGTCCGGGCCGTTGCTGACCAGGAGTCGGAATGCCCGCCTTCACCAGCGCCGCCAGTGTCCCGTCGTAATAGCGAGTGCGCTGAAACACTCGCGCCACCTCGCCTGAGCATCATGAGAGAAAAGTGTCATGTGATCATGAGCGTCAAGTCAAGTCCCTTCATCTATACAGCACTTTAGCAATCTGAGAGTTTCACCGCAGCTTTACAGTGATGACAGGAGATTACAATAACAGAGTGTTTAGGCTTTACAGCAGATCTAGAATAAAGTTATTTTCCAGATATAGTTAGTTCTGATTGATTTACTTCCATTGCAACGATCATTAGTTATTAACTTAAGATCCGCTAACACGACAGCGCTCTCAACAGATACGCGTATTAGGCGTTCAGTCTACAGGAATGCACGTGTGAACATATATGTGCGCAGGCGTGTAGTGTTCCTTTAGTGTGTCTTTAGAGTGGCTATGTGTGCATGCAAACAAATAATCCGATAGTAATGGGATTGACGGCTCTCATCGGACTGAAACGCCTTCGTGTAAAACTCATTAATCGGCCCGGATGAGCGCGATCCCAATGACATCTCGATCAGATTGAAAGGGGTGGTTTATTCCTTTTCTAATCCGATTCAAGAGAACATGTAAACTCTTGATCGTATTGAAAACCGAAACTGAAAAGGCCGCGCATGTGCGATGATGTTGAAATAAATAGCGTAAGACGCGTGGCACACGGAACTTGTGACATATAAACACACAACGCGATCACGTTCATGTAAACACTACGCTCAGATTCATCAATCGGAATAAATTCAATCCGATTGCAAACTAAAGACGTTTAAGTAAACGCAGCCATGAGTCATGTGATCATGAGCAGGGCTGGTATCAGATTACTTTTTCAAGTAACTAGTAAACGTGAGTTACTTTTTCACATTTATTGATTGACAGCTCTCCTGTCCTCATGTTGAGAGAAATAAAGTGAGGACTGAACACTCACTTACTCACACACTCTCTCTTCTCTCACCTGGTTTGCAGCGCTCGCTCTGCACGATCACACACACGCGTCTCCACTGCTCCTGCAGCCGCTGGATGCGCTCCGTCAGGCGTCTGCGGTTCTGAACGCTCGAAACCTCGAGACTCGCTCTGCAACTCCACACACATGCGGCTGCTCACGATGAAGTCTGCGCTGACCAGGGAACACACCTGAACCTGCAGGCCGTGGCGCAGTCGCAGACGAGACACGACCTCTGGCCCCGAGCTGATGCAGCGGCTGTCCACTAACACCCTCAGAGGAGCGTCTGACACACTCCGGATCGACTCGCTCTCCTGCAAACACACACAAGACACTGTTACACACACTATATTACCACAAGTTCACATGATGAGCTGCGCGTCTCAGAGTCGCACCGGTTTCTCCGTGTGGACGTGGGGCTCTTCCGCCGGCGAGGCCTGAGTGCTGAGTCTCTGCCGCTTCTGGACACACTGCGGGACCTTAAACACAGAGTCTCGTCCCTCACACTCCTCCTCTTCCTCACTGGAGTCCTGAACACGCAGGATCCGGGAGCGCTTGCTTCTCCCGGCTGAACCGTGGCGTTCGCCGCGCGGATGCGAACCCTGCGGCGCGTGGCGTAGAGTCTCCGGCCGTCCACGTACGAGTCTTCAGCGATCAGCTCCACGGGCTCTTCGTCACACACACTCCCTCCTCTCATCTTCATCTTCACTGCCATCAAACACAAAGCTGTCTTCTGCGTACGTCTCCGTCCTGTTTCCGGCACCTGCGGACACACACACACACACACAGTCTGATTGGATAGCTGTGGTATTGGATGTGACGATGGTCTGTAGCGACGCTCTGGCACTCGCCTGTGAGAACACATTGACGTTTGTGTTTGGGTTTATACGTCATCCGGACCCGGTTCTGCAGCGCTGGACTCCTCACAGACTTCAGATAGAACGCCTGCATCTCAGAGTCTGATGGAGGGAACACAGAACGGCACAAATGAAAATGAACCTTACTTGACCTCTCTTCTGAGACTGGCTCTTCTTACAGGGAGAGAATAAACACTGTGACGATCATAAATACAGTAAAACAGTGAAATATGATTATAATGTAAATCATCTGTTTTCCATGTGAATATACAGTAAAGAGTAATTTATTCCTGTGATCAAATCAATCATTACTCCAGTCTTCAGTGTCACATGACCCTTGTATAACATCATAGATGTCTTTACTGAGAGCACTGGGTCGTGTGTGTGTTCCACGGATCTCACCCGTTCAGACCCTGAGAGCACTGGGTCGTGTTGACCACAAACCCCTGCCAGTGAACGGTTCTGTTCCTCTCCATCACTCTTCATCGGACGAAACCTCCTCTTCCTCCGAAGTCTCGGCCTCCTCGTCCAGAAACTGCCGGGCCGCGCGACGCACAACCTTCTGGAACACACATTTAATATTCAGCAATATTCCTGATCGCCTGCACTGACAGCATTACATGAGCCTGAGCTGGACGATGACATCACGGGTTCTCTAGAGCGGATATGTGTATATAAATTAAGTCAATTAATAACTTTTTTACAACAATGAAGCATCACTGGAATGACTGTGACGCTGTTCTCTTAACAAACTCTGCTTCATTACTGTCCTGTTATCTCAGTAAAGCTGCTCGGTGTTGTAAAAGCGCTGTATAAATAAAGGAGACTCGACACAGGAAATGAAGGTGTGTCTCCAGTGTGTGTTCGAGCGGTGTGTGACGTACGCGAGGCTCTCTGCCGTGACGGGGCTTGGCGCTCTCTGGGCCGATGAGGAGTGTCCTCCTGGAAATCATCGCTGTCCTCCGACTGAAAAACACCACAATGAAAACCATGGCGAGAACACAGCGTAACGCGAGCCACTGAAGCGCAGGCGCACCGTGATGAGCGCAGCGCGGGTTTCCTGCGAGCCTGAACGGGGACTCCACGTCACTGCACATCTTTGACTGCACACACACACACGTTTGGCATCACTTCTAAATTGCTCATTATCTCAGCATGAGAAACTTGCTGCTTTCATCCAAAGATGCTAATTAAACTTGTGTAGTCAGAATATGGCATAGACTGTTAGCTTTGAGGGATTTATTCTGGAAAAGTGTTTCCATCTTAGTTTATGTGCATGACATCTTATCAGATCCAAAACGAGAGCAGATGTTGTTATGAGCATGTTAAGTGCATGTAAGTGTTTATGTGGAGGGAAACAGTGCTAGTGTCACATGACAAATCTCAGAGCAGCCTGACCTCAGGGAAAACACCGGATTGGCCTTTTGAGCTGAAGTCTGGAGAGGCATCTCGCCCTCGCTGTCGCTGCTCAACACACCTGGAACACACACACACACACAACCGGTTCGCCAACTTATGGCTCGTCCTAGAAAACCAGCTTTGCATAAAGAGGAAGCCGTAAGCGACATTAACAAGCGCACAGGGTTGGTAGGCGTGTGTGTTTCAGTACAGCAGAGCGAAACACTAACACACATCTTTAATAAACACTGGTTCTTGAACACACTCAAGTGCGTCAATACTGCAGAGAAACACTGAGAATGATCAGAATTAGATGCCAAATACAGTCAGCATTACTCGGCCCATATGTGTGGCACGTGCATGTTTGATCATTTCTGTGCTTTTTGGGTTTAAAAAAAAGCTTATAAATCTCTGGTTCTGCTACATTAGCACCAAACACTGGATTCAATCTTTTAGTGCACTATTCTCTCCGTCCCAGACGGGGTTTCAGTCTGCTTTATTTATCCTGCGATTTTTACCATTTAGTGTTTCAGAGCAGCTTTACAGAGACAACAGGAAGATAGAAGAGAAGAACGTCACAGCAAGTTTCCGTGATGGTTCATTTTTGTTGTTAAATTTTTTTTAAATGTATTTTTTTATTTAGTTAATTTACACATACATACACACACACACACACACACAACCTGTCCTAATAGGAAGAAAACCAAGTTAACTAAAAGATTGAATCCAGCTTTTGATGATAATAGTATTTTGTACTATGTTTTTGTGACTGGAAACACACTCCGTCACCTGCACTGGAGAGACCCCGCTGGAACAGCTCTGTTCTTAGAGATGGAGTGGTCTGACCCGGGAACACACGGCTCGGTGTGGACGCGCTGGGTCTCGCCCTGACCCGGGAACACACGGTCCGCCTGACCCAGGAACACACGGTCCGTCTGACCCGGGAACACATGGCTCGGTGTGGACGCGCTGGGTCTCGCCTGACCCGGGAGCACACGGTCCGTCTGACCCGGGAACACATGGCTCGGTGTAGAAGCGCTGGGTCTCGCCTGACCCGGGAACACACGGTCTGCCTGACCCGGGAACACACGGCTCGGTGTGGAGGCGCTGGGTCTCGCCTGACCCGGGAGCACACGGTCCGTCTGACCCGGGAACACACAGCTCGGTGTAGAAGCGCTGGGTCTCCGCCTGCGATTGCTGAGATCTTACGGTTCGTGCCGACCGGATGAGGACGAGACGCTGCATCGACACACTCCTCGTCCTCCGAACTCGAACCCCAGATCAAAGTTCACAGAGAAGATGTCCTGCGAGCAGTGGAACGCCTGATCAGATCCTGTGTCGTGCACGTCAGCCTGCTCTCCTTCAGGTCCAGTGCCTCATCCGGCGTCCGGATATCAGGAACGCTCAGCTGAAGGAAAGCCTCGTCATCTCCGAACAGGTCCAGGCTGTCCTGCTCTTCCCGAAGCTCTTCCCGTTCCTTTCCCTAAGCTCTTCCCGTTCCTTTTCCCGAAGCTCTTCCCGTTCCTTTTCCCGAAGCTCTTCCCGTTCCTTTCCCTGAAGCTCTTCCCGTCCTTCCTTTTCCCCTCCGAGCTCTTCCCGTTCCTTTTCCCGGAAGCTCTTCCCGTTCCTCTTTCCCGAAGCTCTTCCCTTTGCGCTTTTCCCTCGAAGCTCTTCCCGTTCCTTTTCCCGAAGCTCTTCCCGTTCCTTTTCCTCGAAGCTCTTCCCGTCTCCTTTTCCCGAGCTTTTCCCGAGCTCTTCCCGTTCCTTTTCCCAAGCTTTTCCCATTCCTTCTCTCGTGCCTCTTCCCATTCTTCTTCCCGTTCCTCCTCCACTCTCGTGAAGGCCTCGCCCTCGTCGTCGACAGCTCGTCCCCAGCCTGGGAGAAAGAGCCCCGGGATCCTCACGCGCTCCGGCTAGCCGACACCAGGCTGAACGTCACCTTGAACGCATCAGAAACCGTGTCCTTCGGGGAGAACGCCGAGGTCTGGGAGCCTGAGCTCCTGCGGAGGCGATCTGGACAGCAGATCCTCCACGTCGGCCAGAATTCTCTGAAAGGCTTTGGTTGTGAGACTGTGACGGCAGCGTTTCGGGCCGAGGTTCTGGTGCGGCTGATAGAACATGTGCTGTAGATCCGAGCTCTCGTCCTCGGGATCTCCCAGCAAACAGTCCAGACACTCCTGTGGGGATGCCGGATCAGACTCGGGATCAGACACATCGTGTGTGTCGAGCCGGTCCCCTGCGCTCGGGATCGGCCTCGCTGACGTCCTGCCGCTCTCTCCGCTCATCCTCAGAACGAGACGCCTCGTGGATCTCCGACCTCTTCTTCCGAGGGGTTCTGTCGGCGCTTGGGGTTTGTTGTTCCATCAACATCTTCTTTCTGTAGATGCAGCTTGAGCTCTGGACTCAAAACTACAGTCGCCCTGCAAGGACAGAAGACCTCCATCAATCCTCCACATATATAAAAATAAATATAAAAAATGAAAATAATATTAAATATATTATATAAATATAATTATCTATTAATATACAAATACTAGATTTGTAAACATATAAATATGAATAAATAAAAACAAAATATATAACATGCATCTATCTCTACCTCTCTTTCAATATGCAAATAACCCTTGGTGTGCATTATTTTTAAGTAATTCAACGGCCCGGAGTCAATTATTCTGCATAAACTACAGTAACCACCCCTCAAAACATTGTTCAGATGATGTGTTTCGCATCTTACTCATCTCATCCCAAAACATAATTTTAGAGCTTGTGATGGAGGATTGAGCCACTGATCGCACAAGAATGCAGTTATTAGAGATCAAGGACTTGTGTGAATTATCTGAGTCTGTGTGTCTGTCCAGGGTCCAGAACAGGCGGAGAACACGAGCGGCCCGGAGAACAGGCGGAGAACACGAGTGGCCCGCAAACAGGCGGAGAACACCAGCGGCCCCGGGACAACAGGTGGAGAAGACGAGCGGGCCTTACAACAGGTGAGATGCAGTGCGTGAGAACAGCCTGGAGAAGCAGCTGAGCTGGTGGAGACAGCAGCAGAACGATGCAGCGGCTGAGACAACAGGCGGAGAAGAATGAGCTGGCGTGGAGAACAGCTGGAGAACATGAGCTGCGTGGAGAACAGGCGCAGAACACTGCAGCGGCGTAGAACAGCTGCAGAACGATGAGCGGCTGGGAGAACAGGCGTGGAGAAGATGAGCTGGCGGAAGTAAACAGGCGTAGAATACGAGCTGGCCTGGAGAACAGGCGGAGAACACTGAGCGGCGTAGAACAGGCTGGAGAACAGGCGGAGAAAACGAGCGGCCGCAGAAACAGGCGGAGAAGATGAGCTGGCCTCGGAGACAACAGCTGGAGAACACCAGCGGCCCGGAACAGGCGCAGACAGGCGGAGAACACGAGCGGCCTGGAGAACAGGTGGAGAACACCTAGCGGCTTGCAGAACAGGCGCGAGAAGCACGAGCGGCCTGGAGAACAGGCGGAGAACACCAGTGGCTCGGAGAACAGGCGGAGAAGACGAGCTGGCTGGAGAACAGGCGGAGAAGATGAGCGGCCTGGGGAACAGGCGGAGAGCACCAGCTGGTGGGAACAGGCGGAGAACACCAGCTGGCCTGGGGAAACAGGCTGGCATGAAGACTGAGCTGGCCGGCGAAACAGGCGGAGAACACCAGTGGTGGAGAACAGGCAGCGGTGGCACGTAGCTGGCCGGAGAACAGGCGGAGAGCACGAGCGGCTCGGAGAACAGCTGGAGAACACATCAGCGGCTCGGAGAACAGGCTGGAGAAGCACTCGAGCGGCTTGGAGAACAGGCGGAGAACAACCAGCGGCGCTCGGAGAACAGGCGGAGAACACAGCGGCCGCAGACATCAGGCGGAAACACTGAAGTAGCCTCAGAACAGCGCGGAGAACACGAGCGCTTGGAGAACAGCGCAGAGCACCAGCGCTGGAGAACAGGCGGAGATCACACGGCCCGGAGAACAGCGGAGAAGCAGCGTGGGAAGCAGCTGAAAGAGTGGAGAACATGAGCGGCGCAGACAGGCGGAGAAGCACGAGCGCTGAGAACAGCCGGAAGCAGCCGCAGCGGCGCAGAACAGCCGCAGAGAGCAGGCGGAGAACAGCCGCAGAATATGAGCGGCCCGGAGAACAGCAGGAGAACACTAGCGGCCGGAGAACAGCGGGAGAACACCAGCGCCCCGAGAACAGCAGGAGAAGACGATGGCCGAGCGCTCGAGAACACGCAGCGGCCGGAGAACACGAGCGGGCCGCAGAACAGCCGCAGAAGACAAGCGGGCCGCAGAGCACTGAGAGTCCGGACTGGAGAATCCCGCAGTTGGAGATGTAGGTCACTCAGATGACCCACTTCCAGTGCTTATGCAACTGTGTTCTGAGAAGCCTTACATAAGAGCGCATGCATAGAGCGAAACCACTGATGACACCACTTTCTCTCTCTCTTGACGTTGCTCTCTCACACACACACACACACACACACACACACACACACACACACACACACACACACAGAGCCACTAATCATGTCCATATTCGCCTTTCTCCCATTACATGATTTTACTAATTATCATCAATTAGGTTTCACTCTGTGTGAAAAATATGCTGCACTATTTCATAATAAAGTCTTTTTGTAATCTTGAATAAATACATTATAAGTCGAGTCTCCATCTATACAGCGCTGTAACAATAAGAGTTCACCTCGCAGCTTTACAGTGATAACAGGAGATTACAGTAACAGAGTGTTTAGGCTTTACAGCAGATCTAGAATAAAGTTATTGATCACATAAAGTCCATTATGGTTGAGACTTCTGTACCTGGTCGCTGTTTGTTCAGTGCATATCGCGACAGAAACGTACATTTAAAACGTTGGTGTTTTTGTTTTGGTGCCAAATCAAAATCTACAGAAAGCTGAATCTGTTAGACACAGCTTTGATCCTCTACATCGCTGGGTTCTGTAGTTTCAGCACAGCTGTGTCTGACACCCGAGGCGGAGAGGAACCGGCAGACGCTCTTGTCCTCTTTCCTAGAACCTGACACACACTCCTGAAAATCAATTCAGCTAATGGGCAGATGAGCACACCGAGACCTGAAAGACAGTGTTCAACACTCTCCACCTTGACAACTAGAGTTTGGAAATCCGCATCAGGACACTCGCGTGTGTGTGTGTGTGTGTGTGTGTGTGTGTGTGTGTGTGTGTGAGCGCTCACCTGCTCCCTCAGTCTGTCGATCAGCTCCATGATGGATGTGAAATGGAGGCATCGTTCCGAATGTCCCTTACAGTGTGTGTGTGTAAGCGGCCGGTTCTGCCAGTGCCTCCACTCCCACAGGGACAGCTCTCTGACGGGCCCCGCGACACTCCGCTCCCGCACACACACACACACACAACAATCAGGCACCGCAACACTCAGCTCCTGCACACACACACAACAATCAGGGCACCGCAACCCCTCGCCTCCTGCACACACACACACACACACACAACATTCAGGCCCCCGCAAAACTCGGCTCCAGCACACACACACAACATTCAGGCCCTGCACACTCTGGCTCCAGCACACACACGACATTCAGGCCCCTGCAACACTCAGCTCCTGCACACACACGCCGAAATTAAAGATTTATGTATTTGAATTGCATTTGAAATTTCCATGCCATTTGCCCGCACCAGTAAATCCCAGGGTTTAAAAAACACAATAGCCAGGTCAATATTTTATCAATAAATCCAATTTGTTCAAATCTCATGCAGTTTAACTAATATAATTTGACTTGTTTCACAGCTAAAAATATTATAACCACGTGGAAACATTTTTAACGATTAAATTTCTCAGTGAACAGATTTATGTGGATTAAATGCATTATGTAAATAAATGCATTTAAAAATAAGCTTATTTGTGCCACAGAATCAAAAATAAATTGTGACATTTTATCTCTTGACTTTTTCCCCTCTGCGATTATGAAAAACAAGATTTGTGATAAAAAGTGTCAAGTCTCAGAAAAAGTTGCAAAGTTGCAATGACCTATAATGTTTCATAGCAGAGACAAGCTTCCATAAGAAACAATGGCATGAATTGTTCCGAGTGCAGAGTAATATTACCCGTTTTATTTGTGCACCACTCATGAATATGCACCACATTACGAATATCCGTTACAGGATTAGTTCACCTCAGAATTAAAAGCAGAGAGTAAATCTTTCTGAATCTTTTATTTTTAAATCCTTTTTAGAGTAAATCTTTTTGCGGAGATTTGTATTCCTCCTTTCGTTAAACCGGTGTAAGTCAAACACATAAATCTCAAACTCAGCCTAGGTACTGCTGTTCATGAGTGCCGTGAACACACTGATGCTGGGATTTGACGGCGGAAGGTCACTGAAGGTCATCAGAGAATGCTGGGTCTGAACACAGGCTGAGCTTCATCCTCTCCCAGCCTCATGGTCGACCTCCACACGGCCTCTTCAGCCTGTGCTCAGAAACCCTCTCGTCCTTCACACACGACTGCTCCGCTCCTGCTGGACACAAGACACGCGTGACAACCCTTTAAAAAATGTTTGAAAATTGAGCGTTCATCAGAAGGGGTCCTGAGACCACAGGACTTTTATCACACTTGAACCACAAAAGCATCTAAGTGGAATCCTAAAACTTTACCAAAAAATTATTTTTTAAAGGAGCATAACGCAAGTCTCAGAGTTTTTGCAGAACTACGCCCCCTCTGGTGACAAATGAAACTGCGTGCGCGCTCATGGAATACCATAGACTTTATAGAGTAGACATATACACGGAATACACGCACGTTTGCACGAGCTGTTCATAACCAAAGGAGAATCAGGCACACATCTTTTGTTACAGTCATAATGAGGTAATACAGTTATAAATCTGCAAGTCATTTAAAATATATGAAAGGAAAGGCATTTGAGTAAATTACACACTTATGTAGGCCTATGTGTGTGTGAGGGGAAAACAGGGGTAGAAAACTTCGGCTTTTGTTTCCATTGATCTCCATGTTGAACTGTTTTATGTGCTTACTGTATCCACTTATGATTGTATTATTATGGAAACACGTTCATGAACACGTTTGAGCCCTAGAGCAGACCGCCCAAGATCTCTCCGTTTGTTGAAAGCCTTCCCGATGTTGACTCTAGTCTTATTCCGACGACTGGCACTGGACAGACAGAAGTTGTATTTTCTTTGCCTCACGTGGAGTTTGCGTTGGGGTTTGTAATGAACTACAAGCCGGTCTCTTTGGGGCTGTTTTTACACCTGGCCACAATGCGTTTTCTCAGATCTATCTGATTTATCAAAACGATTCCATTACCCTGGTCACATAAATGTGTTTTTGCAAAACGGATATTAATCTGATATTCAATTCCCGCGTTATATACAGATTTCATGAAGTGCACGTCACCGAAAGCAACAGATGAGCTGCATTTATTGATCATCGGCTTCGGCTATTTCGAAAATCAGCAAAGACAGCAATAAGAGAGAGCGGCAAAAGCTCTGGTATGAGATCATTTCATTTCTTAAGGCTACTTTTAATGAAGATAGTGGAGGTAGAAGGTAACTTAGTGTTAATCGTATGCGTCTTACTTTCACTTTCATTTGCGATAGATTGCGGCGCGCTGGCTTATAAATACACTCGCCTGCTCATCTGATGCACGTCGTCATATATGACTAAAACAACATGACATAGCCTGTTTTCAACAACCAGATGCATTTACACTTGTCCAGTTTCGTCTGGAATACAGCCCAGACCACGTCCTCAATGGTTTGAGCTGTCGGATTCAAATCCGTCTGGATTCAACCTGGTCTTTTCACGATCGAATAAGTTATCCGATCACAGAAAACACATGAAGTGACCAGATGTAGGCTAAACAGCCCCTTTGAATCCATCTTCTACTTTTGGGAAAGTTGACTAAAGTTGCGTCGCTCGAGTTGTCTTCTCTGATACGGAGAACGGCGGCGAATACACTATCCTGCAGGCACATAGCCAGGCGAGCGTGAACGCGCATGACGTCACGCCCAGGCTCAGATTCGAGCCCGAATCCCTCTTATATATTTCACTGTACAGGATTATAGAGGCGATCGCAGTGATCAGAGAAGGGCTCATTCAGCCCATCAGGCGATTGTTTCAGCATGAATGGGTTAGAAAACGGCTAATTTTAACATAAAATGTTGCGCAATGCACCTTTAATGTGTATGTGAGCGCACACTGAAGAGAACTGGCTTTAGGCCCAGCGGAAGAGCTCCTCTGCTCATATAGATATAAGCCCATCTAGAGTCATCAAATATCATGTGTTATTATTATTATTTTATACAGAGGTCAAAGACTCCCGGTGGAAGATATTTAGAGCTTAATTAAAGAGGTATGCAAAGAAATTATTTTCAATTTAAGTTGAAAGAATGTGAGGAATGTGCTTAAATTACTATTTATTTATTATTTATTGATCAAACCTAGTAATTGAAAAAGGAAGAAAGAAAAGAACAATTGCATTAAAAAATAGAAAATAAATATCAAAATGAAATAAATTAAGCTTCCTTGATGATGTTAGGGCTTCGGGTCATTTTGACCCACGGGAGGGAAAGAGAATGTGCTAGGTGTTACAGAGTGTGAGGAAAGGTTCAAGCATTATTGTTACCGCTAGTAAAAATACAATTGTATTTTTTGAATAATTGTATAATTTGTTGATGATGTTAGCTCGACAGTGATTAACTAATGTCGACCTTATTGTAAAGTGTTTTAATGTTTCAAGCATAAACCACACAATCTTCTGTGAGGTTTGCACTCGTGCAGAAGAGCTCGACTGCCGTCTGAACACACTGCGAGCGCTAGTCGTCACCCGCCATCTGGAGGCCCAGCATCCGACGGCGGCCCTTAGTGGAGCGGCGGCTGGTGGCGTTTCTGCTCGAACTGACCCACGCTGATGATCATCTTGTGGAGCGCAGAGTGACGCCTCGCGGCAGCATACGGGGACTGTGAGGAAACATCTGGAAACAGTGCTCAGTTTTCCATGATGCTCTTGTTCTATGCTGCACCGGTTGCTCTGGCTCTGGTTATACATCTGCAAGAGAGCGAGAGGTTTTTTAATGCTATGAAATGTTAGAAAGGCCACGTTATCAAACTCTTGATGTTGTGTTTGGCTCTACTAGAACTTGAATGTTGATTATTCTCCTCATATTCTCCAGTGTTGCGGCTCATCTCTTCCCAGTCTGTCAGTAACGCTCTGTTTACTTACTGTCTCTATGAAGCTCTGCCTTTTGAAAAGCACACTGTGCTCTGATTGGTCGGCTGGATCAGCGTGTTGATTGGTCGAGTGCTTTGAGTGTGTTTGGGAAATGCCCCGCCCCTTTCCATAACTCGCCAGTTTAACACACTATAACTAACTCAACCAGGCCCCGCCCCTTTATTCTGCACATTAATTATTATAATGAGGAATATTGTGACATGTGTTTCAGGAGTTCAGGAACACTGATGGTCGGACAGAACTGGAGCTTTCTGGGTTCGTACAGAAACCGTAAAAAGCACTTCCGAGCTTAAGACTGACGTACAATCAGAGATCACACTTACAACGTATTTAATAATATATATTAAATACAAAGTTTATAATGGCTATTATTGTCCAATAAATAATATTTTATAGGATATTTTTGATGCACTTGGTATATGAACGGGTTTAATAGACGGGCTGCAGTGTTCATTTTGCGTGAAAAGATTGTATCTGTGTTTTTCTTTCTGGAGAAATTTAAAGATACACTGTGTAACTCTTTTAGTTTATTCTTAGCTAAAAACACTTAGTTCTTACAAAAATAATGTTCATTACTGTATATTTACTCGTTCAAGTAATAAAGTATTCTCGTGAGTGTATAATATGCCATTGAAAATACATACGGGGAAGGGATTCTAATGTCCGGTCGCTCCAGCTTGAAAGTACATTAGCCAAAGAGGGACATACCCGTTAATTCAAGCTTCGCCTTTCGCATTTTACGTTCTAGTTAACACTTATGAGACGAGGTTGAACTGGAAGCCATGTTAATATTGCACTACACTGGCCACTGTAGGAGTTAAAACGAAATCAGAATTGAGAGGAACAGAAACTAATATTCACTGGATGGTCATATACCTTTTCACCGCTAGATGGGGGTAAAAATTACACAGTGCAGCTTTAATATATATTGTATTTTAATAAGTCGCAAGCACTTTTCGAGAACCCCTTCATAAATATGGCTGTCTGTCAGGGGTTTTCCAGGACTTACATTTCAACCAGTCAAACTCGTCCGTATCCCTGTGTGCTGAACTTAAACAGCAACACACACTACACACAGATGAACATGCACAAAAGCATTCTTCTTTCTCGTGCAGACTTCACTCACTCGCTCCTCGCGGCCCTCGGCCAGAATGACCACGATCCGCCTGTCGCGGCGTCCGTGCGGCCCATGCGCTGGACCAGACGGGATCGGACTCTTCTGAGCGTCGAGCACACGATGAGGTCCACCTCTCCAATGTCCAGGCCCTCCTCCCGACACACGTGGACACCAGCGTGTCGAAGCCGCCCTCGCGGAACCGCTGCACAACCTACACACACACACACATTCAAGAGGAGGTTTATCCCAATAACTTTATTTCTAGATCTGCTGTAAACACTCTCTGTTACTGTAATCTCCTGTTATCACTGTAAAGCTGCAGTGAAACTCTAAATTGTTAAAGCGCTGTATAGATGAAGGAGACGTGACGGTCTTTTGACTAAAATGCTAAAGTCATATTTTAGTCATCTGAAATTCTTATAAGATATACAATAAGATTTTAGTTGAGTAAATCTACTGCAGATTTGGCCGACTAAAATCTAATGGGTTTAGTTAAATTGTAATGCATTTGTTTAGAATTTTTTCAATTTCCAAACCCATGACATACTCCTGGAGAAAACATTAACCTGTTAATATGAATGATTTAAAAGTTTAAACATGCAATATAGTCAAAGATTTAACTGCTGTGACATTAAAAACATCTTAAAATTAAATAAAACCACTTCTAACAAGTAGAACACAGTCTTTTCAATGAATGATTTATATGCATTCTTTATAACAACAGGCATACGTCATTCTTCATTCTTTCAAGCATACATACTTATTTGTGTAATGAATCGTTTTAAAGTTATTAAAGAGCAGTGAATGCTTTTCTCTTTTTCCTTTGTTGTTTGATTAATATTAAGTGTACAGACGGCACTAGGTTTATTACGCACTGTCACTTTAAGAGCGAATGTGCGGATCTATTCTGCACTGACGCACATCCTATATTCTCACCTCGATATGAAATAATGCATCAATTAAATGAACACTGGCACACGGTCACGTACCTCAAGCTGCTCTTTCTGTGTGAATCCTCGAAGCCCTTTCCCAGTGGAAGCCTGACCCATGAAGGTCATGACCTTCACCAGCGGCTGATGGCGGTTCAGAATCTCTGCGATCTCCTGCACGCTCTCGCGGAAGGATGAGAAGATCATGACCCGGTGCTTACCTCAGATCCTGTCCAGTCACACACTCATCAGACACACACTCCCTGAACAACACTGACAAAACCCCAGTTCTGCCGACAGGCACGGTCTCACCTGAGCCTCCGGCTGTGTCTCGTAAGTGCCGTAACAGAACCTCGTCTCCAGTTCTGGCAGTTTGGGGTGACTGTAGACGCACGCACCCTGAGGCCTGTGGATGAAACACACTCGCTCATGAACATCAGGTAGAATCAGTGAACAGAGTATTAATCGACAGGGTATTAATCGGTACCAAATGAACAGAGTATTAATCGACAGGGTATTGATTCGACCGAAGTGAAGCAGAGTATTAATCGGCTGAGTGAACTCGGCTTAATCAGCCGAGTGAACAGAGTATTGATCGACCGAGTGAACAGAGTATTGATCAACCGAGGACAGAGATCGATCAAGTGAACAAGTATTAATCGGCTGAGTGAACAGAGTATTAATCGCTTGAGTAAAACAGAGTATTACTTCGAGTGAACAGAGTATCAATCGACGAGTGAAGAGTATTAATCAGCCGAGTGAGCAGAGTATCTGATCACCCGAGCGCGAAGCAGAGCATCAACCGGCCGAGTGAGCACAGAGCATCAATCGGCCGAGTGAACAGAGAGTATTACGAACTCGAGTGAAGAGTATTAATCTAGCCGAGTGAACAGACGTATTCATCAGTCCGAGTGAACATAGTATTAATCGGCTGATAGAAGACAATATGTATCGGCGCGAAGTGAACAGAGAAATAATCGGCTGAGTAAACAGAGTATTAATCGACCAAGTGAAGAGTATTAATCAGCCGAGTTAATAAATACAGAGTATTGATCAAACCGAGTGAACAGAGTATTAATCGGCTGAGTGAAGATAGTATCCACCGGCTGAGTGAACAGACTATTAATCCGCTGAGTGAACAGAGTATTAATCAACTGAGTGAACAGAGTATTAATCGAACCGAGTGAAACAGAGTACACGATCGGCTGAGTGAAGAACAGACTATTAATCCGCTGAGTGAACAGAGTATTAATCCTGACCCAGCTGAGCAGAGCATTAATCGCAACTAGTGTACAGAGCATTAATCGACTGCAGTGAAGATAGAGATTAATCGGCTGAGTGAACAGAGCATTAATCAATCTGAGAAACAGAGTATTAATCGACTGAGTGAACAGAGTATTAATCGACTGAGTGAACAGAGTATTAATCGGCTGAGTGAACAGAGCATTATTCGACCAGAAAAACAGTATTAATCGGCCTAGTGAACAGAGTATTAATCACCTCGGCTAAATGTGGCAAACATGGTCTCCATTTCCCTGTAGAGGTCCATGAAGGCTGGGCACCTCTGAAGCTCGTCTCCTCGCCTCCAGACGACTCTGAGAAGACAGAAAAACCCTCATGACGTGAGGAGCACCAGCAGCAAACAGCGCCAGTGTGGGAGTATCTCAGCACCTTTGGGTCCAGAGAAGATGTTCCAGATGAAGAGGAAGAGCGATCTGAGGCCCATCTGCTGCAGTAACTCATAGCCATGATACAGACTGATGCAGAGCGCGAAGTCCCTCCATAGGCCCCTGCTGCTGTCCCTGAGGACAGAACACACACTCATCTACAGATCACTGCAGTGTGACAGTTTAAAGCAGTGGGGTTCAGTGCTGTGAGTCGATGGAGTGCAGTGAGTCGGTTCAGTGCTGTGAGTTGGTTTAGAGCTGTGAGTCGGTTCAGTGTAGTGAGTCGGTTCCAGTGCTGTGAGTCGGTTCAGTGTAGTGAGTCGGTTCAGAGCTGTGAGTCGGTTCAGTGCTGTGAGTCGGTTCAGTGCTGTGAGTCGGTTCAGTGTAGTGAGTCGGTTCAGTGCTGTGAGTCGGTTCAGTGTAGTGAGTCGGTTCAGAGCTGTGAGTTCGGTTCAGTGCTGTGAGTCGGTTCAGTGCTGTGAGCCTGTGAGTCGGTTCAGTGTAGTGAGTCGGTTCAGTGCTGCGAGTCGTTTCAGTGCAGTGAGTAGGTTCAGAGCTGTGAGTCGGTTCAGTGCTGTGAGCCTGTGAGTCGGTTCCAGTGCAGTGAGTCGGTTCAGTGCTGCGAGTCGTTTTAGTGCAGTGAGTAGGTTCAGAGCTGTGAGTCGGTTCAGTGCTGTGAGTTGAGTCGTTTCGGTGATGTGAGTCGGTTCAGTTCAGTGAGTCGGTGTCTGCAGTACCTGGATGTGTGGCGGTGGGTTGCATCTGAACTGTTCTCGGGCCAGAACGATCTGGTACTTTGTGAGGGAGAAGAGGTCGCGGTGACGCAACAGCCTCATCTGGGTCAGACGGGACGTAAACTTCTCTAAAACCTGCGAGCAAAACATGTGAAAATCCTTTCAGCTGCACAATGGAGCCCACAGACTCTTTTCAAACCACAATCACACCAATTTCTCCATGTACACCTTCATCTTTCATCCTCACTGTAATAGTGTTTGCTGCCCTGCTGTGAAAATGTACATTCAATCTTTCTGGATATTTTTCTGATTAATACAGGACAAACACAATCAAGAGATCAAGATGCTGCAAATGATTATATGACGTAGAAATATGATTTACTCATTAAAGAGTCACTAAGATCTTCACCTTAGACCATATACATTTTTATGTACTTTGTTATTTTATACTTTTTTCGCTATAAATGAAGCAAAATTTAAATATCTGGCCCACTATACAGCATTCAGAACAACATGACTGTATATGTGATTCAAATATATATGTGATTCAATATGCATAATGTGAAATTGTAAATGCGCTTCAATATCCAGGAACAAAGCAGGACTCTGAGCCTCAGTTGGCAACAACCATGGGTGTGCGCGGGGATCTCCTGTGGATATACTTGGCCTCCCCAACAATGAAGTGAGTAGAAAATGGAACACTATCCCCCTAAAGGGAAGAGTTAGCTAATTTGGAAAAACATAAATACTCTTATGAAAGGAACCCAATTTTATAGGAGATATTAAACTTAAAGTTGAGGGAAAGTTAATTGAAGATATAAAGTTATAGAGATACTGATACTAATAGTGGCATTGCGTCATGCTATTTCGTTTTACTGCGAGGGATTGGTAACTTTTCTGAGTATACCAGCCTTTTTGGTCATTGTGGGATGGGATTGGCTGCAGCCCCAATTACCCTGTGCGCTGGGTGGGATGGATGGATTTTTTTTTATTTTTATTTTTTTACTGTATTGTTTGCATTTTAATCTATATTCTTGTTGTAAAGCACTTTGATGGAAAGCGGTCTATAAATAAATGTATTATTATTATTATTTTTATTAAGATGATTGTGCCATTGCTACTATTTAAAAAAAAGAATAACTATTGACTCCGATAAAGAATTAGGGGTACATTTTTAAAGGGAAATAAATATTAGTCCAATTAAGTAATGTACGTAAAAGTTTTAATCTAATCAAGACAAATGAAACGCAAGTTAATAAAGTTATTAGCTCACTAAAAAAAATCAAAATGTAAAGATGCTCATTATTTGGATACTATGTCACAAAGATAGTTCAATCACTCATTTAATTAATTTGTCATTTGAAGGTAGTGTTTTCCAACTGGAAAAAAGCTATTTTTACTCCTTAAATCGGGAGACCATTATAAATTTAGTGACTCCAAAACCATAAGTATTCTGCCTGTACTCTCCAACAGTTGCCATCCCATCTCAACACCAGTGAGTTCTGGACTTACACTGTCTGCAGTTTGGTTTTCAGAGTGAAATCATTCTACTGAAACAGCTACTTTACAGCAAATAAACATTCTAACATTGACAAAAGAGTATTTGTTGGGACTATATTTTCAGATCTACGCAAGGCCTTTGAGACCGTTAATCGTACAGGTCTCCTTTCTAAATTTGTCTAATATTTCAATTTTCAACTGAAGCTTCTGACTTACCCATCCTCATACTTCCGAAATGCACAACAATGTGTAAAAATTAAATGGGTTAGTCTTGTGATCTGCATTATACAATGCGTGTACCCCAAGGATCAGTACTAGGTCCCTTACTATTTATTTTGTATATTAATAATCTTCCACAACAGTGTGAAGGAATACAAGTAATGTATGCTGACGATACTGTGATTTTTACACATGCGGAAACTGCAGAATTAGAAGTTAAAAGAGGACACAGTGGCTGGAACTGTCATGTCTTAGCCTAAACACCAGTAAACAAAAGGAATTTTTTCTCCGAAACAAACGTTAAATCTCCAGATGTTGATATTTTTTATCAACTGTGAAAAGATAGAATTAGAAATAGTAAATGAGCTCAATTTTCTTGGTATAATATTAGACTCAAATCTCAGTTTTATAAAACGTAAAGAAAATGGTGAGGAATATTAAATATAATATGCCAAACTTTAGAACAATTAAACAATGTCTTTCTTTTGATGTAGCTAAGGCTTTTATGCATGCTACACTCTTTTCTTAGATGTCTTACTGTTTGACATGTTGGGGTCAAGCAGGTGAAACTGTTATTAAACCCTTAAAATCTCTACATAAACAGACATTGTAAATTTTTGGTAAAAAAAATTAACTATTTTAATTTTTGTAGGATCATAGAAAAACATAATTTTCAAAAAATTGACAATTTTAGACTCTATTCAAGTTTGTGTATGGTTCATAAAATCCTAAACGGTCTGGCTCCTTCTGTATTGCGTGCCTTTATTAATCTTCGCTGTGAAACCTCTGTGAGATCTACCAGACAATCACTTGTTATGAGTAATTGTCTGGTTCCCTCTCGCCGTTCTGCATTTGGACTATCATCTTTCGCAGTGAAAGCCACTCATCAGCCCTTCCAGAGGACATAACAGGGTGTAAAGCTCATGGACTTTTTAAATTGAACTAATTATGTAACCATTGAGATTATTGTAGTTAAATTGACTAATTTATTTATGTTTTTTATGGCCTTGACAGTGTGTGTGTATGTATGTGATCATAGGTATTGTCTGTAATGTTTTGTTAGCTTTCTCCTGTCTGGGGGACTATGGCTGAAAAATAGCCTTTGATGAAATCCGGTACAATTCATGAAATGGAAATTTTGTTAAAAATTGTGCATGGTCCCTTTATAAAAAAAAAATTAAATTATTTTTTTTTTAATAGTAATTATATTATAATTATGACTGTGTCATAATTATGACTTTTAATATCACAAATAAGATTAACCAGAGCAGAATGATTGTGGGGAAAGGGCTTCCATAAAGTAAAGTACATTTAAAATCAAGGCCCATTAAAGCATTTGTAGCCATTACAGAATCTATCCATCAGAGACTGCTGCTCTGTCATATTACCACCCGCATATTAGATGAGTTTTAGATCCTTATTTTGGATACATATAATCTATAATCACAGTTATAACAGTTGATGTTGAGATATGAGCGCTGGGAGTGAGTGATGAATGTTTGTGATCCTGCGCGGGGGGCGAGGCTTCTGTGTTCACGTGATCCCGATTTAGCCCGCCCTTAAAAACGTCACGTCGCGCCTGTAAAACAACACGTACGAGCTGAGCGCCGTCAATAACGCGAGATTAGGGACCAACGTTAAATATATTCCTGTGCTCCGGTAAACGGACATGACTGTGAAATCCGTGTGACCGAGGGCGCTTCTGAACACGATCGACGGATCAAACGACGGATCAAGCGATGGATCGCGGCGGGTGCCGGATGAACGGAGGCGGCGGTGGGGATATGATCACGCTGGAGGACCTGGAGTCCGTGTCGGAGGATCAGCTGTCAGACAGTCCCGAGGAGGAGCTGGACGACCAGGAGGACCAGGAGAGACTCCTGCGCTACTGGAGAGATGTGGCGCGAGGACACCAGGTGGAGGTGCCCAGAGGTAAACACACACACAGCGAGTGAACGAACTACACCGATGAGCGTTTCGCGCCAGTTTAACGGTCATTCGCCTCAGAAGCGCACAAATGCGATCTAGCCTAGATAGGCGGCTCAGACACACACACACACACACACACACACACACACACACACACACACACACACACACACACAACAACACACACACACACACACACACGGCTGCAAAGTGTAAACAAAACAGATAAAACACTCCTCGACTCATTTATCAGAGCAGAACTGCGATCAACAGCTGTTGTGTCAAAACACACTCACACTCACTCTCCAAACTCAGATTTGCTCCTTAAATCTTTGCTTAAAACTCATCATTTTTCCATTCATTTTGATGTTCCTTGATTCTTTTTGTATTTGACTTCCGTTAGTATTTTGTTTTCTTTTGCTGTTTAGTTTGAAAATTGTCTCTGATTGTATTTGTGAAACTAGTTTTCTAATCCTGCTTTTGCTTGTGTGTATTTTATCTGATGTTGTGAAGCACTGTGGTCAGCTTCTGCTGTTTTAATGGTGCTATATAAATAAAGCAAACTTTAAACATGTATGGAAGCTTGTTTCCGCCACGGAATAATAAAATAATAACAAAAACAATTATCAATTTGTATCTTACTGTTCTGAGGAACAATGTTCACACCAAGGATGATAACAATAGCTATAAAGCTGTAAAGAATAGCAGTTCACACCACAACTATAACGATAAGGTTGGAACCACTTTCAGTTGATGAAGATAAAACATTGACAGCCAATCAGAATCAATCCTGAGCATTTAAAGACAGACAACTATTCATGAAGATCACCATCCTTCCCTAGTTGATTAATCACAGTACATTAAAACAATTATTGTGTTACAAGTTTACCCTCAAACTCCTGTTTAAATAAGAAAATTATCTAAGTAAATACTAATTTGCATACATTTCCAATAGAGCTGTCCCAACTAAAAATGTTTCTAGTCGTTCATGTCGTAGTCACGTGTTTTTATATTAATTTAATTACTTGAAAATAGGCCTATTCTAGGGATGGAATAGCCTATTCCACGCTCAAGCTCAGCATAAAGCTTGCCGTGAAGCACTGCCAAAAGTAATGATTATGATTGTGTCGGGGAAAAAATAGCAAGGAGACAATATAATGGATTATTAATAAATTAGCATTTTCTGAGTCCGTGTGTCGGCTGCAGAGATATAGCCTAGTGGAGGATGCTGACTCTTATCTCCTTTCATATGGATTATGTAATCAGAGTGTTTGTTTTAGATTCAAATTGGTTTATTTAAAAGCAGATATTTCAAGCTTTATATATATATATATATATATATATATATATATATATCTGCAAAATATACAAATATAATTCTGATGTTAATACACCCAGTGTTCAATTAGGCAAATTCAAGTGTTTTCATGCACAGAATAAAATTTGAAACTACACTGATTGTTGTTAACTTTAATTATATTAACCAAAGGTACATCAGCTGGCAAACCATTAGGCTGCAGGAGTGTATTTAAAGGCAATGATTGTGAATGATTCCTCAAACTATGGCAGCGATACAACGAATAGTTGTGCTAAATGAAAGAGCGTTTCAAAGGTCTAGTGACAGCATACGGTCAGTTTAGCCCTATTCCGTCGCTAACTGTTTATTATGGGGTCATACGGTATTTTAAACGCCTGTGATTTTATTGCCGTCCGAATCCAGAATGCCAGTGTTTTTCTTCCACCAAATGATCTACTGTTCTTGATGAACACTAAGACTGTGTGGCGATTTAACTGCCATCCAAATGCACATCTCTGAGTCTACAAGAAGAGATCCCTTCAAACTTCACAGTTTGACCACTGCCGAGCACCGTAGCACGTCGTACACTTGGAAAGTGTTTACAAGAACAAAATCTCATCACAGCTCCTCCTCGCGAACGAAACGGAGACAGGACAAAGCACATAAACAGTAGTAATGGGCCGCTATTGTGGCAGCAATATATGATACCATTTTAAAACATGTAGACTAGGCTATAGTTTGGATTATTTTTTATAATATCCTTTATCCCAATAAATGCAATTTCCTCTATTTAAAGGAGAAAAGGGAACAAAGATGGAGGGAATGGCTGGAGACGCTGGGAGAGAGTTGGAGAATCATGAATAAATACATTTGCAATGTGCGGCTGGTCAAGCTAATGCTTTATTTCTGCTTGATAGAATTGTAAAATGATATTCTGGTCTATAACTAATAACTCTCCACTGGCCTGTATCTTGCTCTCTCATTGGTTGTAAATGTCAGTCAGAACACACTCACACAGCAGGAGTCTGAATCGCAGACCGCTCCAGATATTTAGCTCCAGATCTGCCCCTGATTTCAGGCATTTGTCAGCGATATCGCAAAAATCGCGCAGTGTGAACTTGGCATAACACGACTAATGAAACTAAACCTCTTCTCGCTCGACTATTAGCCCTAGTTTCCAGAACGGAAATGTGAGCACTGGATAAAGGCTCATAATTCTGGTTTGATTTTGTCGCCATATTAAGGGTTTTTACAGAGAGGATTCTGGATTTCCCTTTTTTTCACTCCATAAATCAGAAAATACTGTCAACAGGCAGAAAACAAATACATTTTCACCATTGTTTAAAATAAATTGTATAAATCATGGAATGATATATATGAATAAAACTGTAAAGTCTGGTGTGTGTAAATCTGCTGAAGTGGAGATTTCTGACTCAAACTCAGCACAGATTGAGATCTACAGACGCTTAAAAAGTGCAATTAAATAAACACTTGTTTTCTTTCCGCTCGTCTAGTTGTGAAAAGCTAAATCGCTCTTAAAACCATCCAGTGCATGAAAACACATGATCTGAGCTCTTCCTCATATGAATCCGGCAGATTTGCGTGACTATCACTGAGGCAGGGAGGATTTCCCATGATTCACTGGGGCTGCAGGCGGGCCGTCCTGACCCAGTTCAGCAGATTATCACAAGACGCTGTTCTCCATATCAGACACAGAGTTTATAAAGCACAGTCAATCATCATGAGCGTCCTGCTGAACACACAGGGCTTTGTGAAGGGCTTGTGTTTGACGTGTAATCAGTGTGATGTGTGTTTGTGTGCCGAGATTATCCAGACCGGGCCTTTCTAAATCCAGACCAGTAAAGCGCTTTACACCGCGGTTCACTTGAAGAGCAAACATCATATTACAGAAAGAGACTCACTGATCCAGATCAAACAGAAGAGCGTATCGATCACTCGATCATGTGTTCCTGCAGTTCAGACTGAATGATGGGAGAGATTACAAGACACTAACTCTGTAATAAAGCATTAATAGCACAAAAATGAATAAACGTTTATTAATCTAGGTTAATGTTCATTTCTACATGTACTCCTACATTATGCAGCAACAGGAATGAACAATATTATAAATTAGCACTGACCTAGAGATGAATTTTGTGCTGATGATTAATCATCAAGCAAATAATTGAGATTGACGTTTGAGCCTAATACGTTATTTTGTCAATGAATCATATATAATATATTAAGATATTATAATAAAACAGACCTATAAGGAAATCAATATTTATATGAGCATAATATAATGCACATTAATTAAACATGCAAACCAAGCATACAGACTGTGTGTGCGCTTGAAAGTGTTACTAGTGTCTCCTTTCACACATATTTTGTTTCTGTATTGATTCTATATTAAAATGTCGATACTATGTAATGTATTTTCTCTGGCTCTTGTTTGACATTATTTAGTTCGCTTTTATGCTCGTCGTCGTCATCTGTTGAGGTTGTGCAGGTGTGGTATTAGCCCCGCCCCTCCTCCACTGTGATTGGACGGCTGGGTAAACAGTGACAGTGATAAGCGCTGCCAAAGTTCAACATTCTGCAACTCTATGACCAATGAAACCACCAGCTTCTATTATACAGATAAATAACCATCTGGGAATTCTCATGCCAAAAATGTGGGAGTTATTTTTGATAACGGCCGTAAATTCGACACATCAATTCAGTGATCCTCTGCCAAATTAAAAGCTTTTTAAACAGTAAAAGATTTGGAGACTTATTTCCTCCAGGCTGGATTATTGTAACTCAATGTTTTGCGCTCAAAGTATTGCGTGAGAATTAATTACTGACAGGGTGAACTATCCCTTTAAGGCTGTCTTCCAATGTTGACAGCTTTAAATCCTCACTAAAGACTAGTTTTTTCTCTCTGGCTTTCAGTTTAATGTAATTTTATGAATTTGTGTGTGTTCCTGTGAGTTTATGTATTTATGTACTGCACTTTGGTCAGCAGTGGCTGTTTAAGTCAAGATTTATAGTGGAGGGATTCTGATCAACACTGTTCACACACACACACACACACACACACACACACACACACACACACCTCATCCGTTTACATCATGATAAATAAATCTAGTGGGGTTAGTGAAGTGCACTGAAGTGTTTGCTGTCGCTGCTTATTAGTGTCCCGCTGAACAGACGAGCTGCTGCAAACACGGGACAACTAATGCTTGACACACACTGTGACATTCAGCAATACTAGAGGATAAAATACAGTCAAACAGTGAAATATTCAGTATAAATATACTCAGTGTAAATATATATAAATATACATATACAGTATAAATATACTCAGTGTAAATCAGCTGTTCTCTATGTCAATATACAGTAAAGTGTAATCAAAGCTCAATTTATCATCATTACTCCAGTCCTCAGTGTCACATGATCCTTCAGAAATCACTCCAATATGAGGATCTGATGATCAACATTTAGAAACTAGATTTGACAACTAGATTTACTTGCTTATCGAACTGTCGCTTCAGTACACAAACATAACGTCTATCTGCTCCTCGATTCACAGACATGGCCGAGCCCATCCAGCAGATCACCAGCAATAACGACGGCACACACACACGGGAGCAGGTTCCATACACACTCCTCACACGCAAGGAGAAGGTACGTACAGCTGAAGAACAAAACACTGGTCTCAAAAACCACTGTAAACAGTGTGACAGCGGTGAATTTCAGCAGAAGTGTAACGTCACGTGACACAATGACACTAGAACAGCGATGAGATCATCATCAGTGATGGACACAAATATGAGATCACAGAATCAAGAGCTGTGAAATTAACTTCAAATCTGGAATATGGCATAAAACATTTGAGAATAACGCAGCGTTTCCATCTCGTGTTCAAGAGAACAAACTCATCACTTCCTGGGAAATTGGCTCAAATATCAGTAATAAAAGTGTGTTTCTGCAATCGGCTGTTCTCCCTCCATCATAAACGAGTGTGTGTGTCGAGCGTCAGACGAAACACAGTAACCTCTGTCGTGTTCTCTGGCGTTCGGATGCTGTGTGTGTGTGGGATGCTTCTGGAGGAAGTACACCCAATCACTCTGAACACACACTTAAACCAACATTAGAGACAACTGCTGCAACGCCATTGGTTATCTCAGCTGACACAGAGCCAAAGTCACGTGAGATCCCAAAATGTGCATAAAATAGGTGGATGAAAACCACATCCATGTGATCAAACACACCTGCAGGAAGGAGGATGGTGAAGATGGATTGGGTGCTGAAACCATTAAACTCCACCCACTTTCATTGATTGATACTTTCCTTCCAGGTCAGAAACTAATGTAAGCTTAAGACAAAAATGCTCGGAAAACAATCCCCAGATGAGACCAGTGTGTGTGGAGAAAGTGAATATTATGAAATGCATCAAATGTCCGATGAGAAAGTGTGTTGTTCTTTAACGTGTTTATTGCTTCTGCAGATACTGATGAGTTCTGTAAGAAAATACTCCAAAAGGTGAAACTTGAATCACATCTGGATCATTTAACACGGGACGGGTTCAGTTATTAAAATGTGTTCGGGAAGAGAATTTGGTAACCGCTTCCTTTTACAGTACAGTACTTGCAGTGTACTTACAGTGTACTTACCTAGAAAGTACTGGCTAATATAAGGTAAGTACATGGAACAGGGGTAGGTTTAGGGGTAGGTTCAGGGTTAGTACTAGTTATTACCCAGTAATTGTAGTTACTAAAATAAGTACAGTATTTACATGGGTAACTGGACTGTAAAAGGAAGCGTTACCGAGAATTTACTCTGTGATCAAGTACATTACTGTAACTGGAATGTACAGCAGCTCATGGGTTAGATTTCCAGGGAACGCATGAATTGAAAAATATACACACTACTATAAATGCATGAATACTATGCAAGTCAGTGGATAAAAGTGATAAATGTCAAATCAACATGGAACACACAAGCGCCTGTCCTGGAGATATGAGAACGGCTCAAACTGATTCCATTGCAGTATTTCTACATACTACAATACAGACTATTACAGGGATAATTCACCTAAAATGACACTTCTGTAATTTACTCTCATGTAACATGTTGTTCCAAACCTGTAGAAATGTCTTTTGAGGGTGAACTATCCCAGTGTTCCTCTTCCACTGTTTGGGGGAAACATTTACATTTGAACAGTTAAGCCCATTGTGCAGCACATTGTTTGATTTCATGATTAAAAGAAATTTAATTAATGTTTTATGCCTTAATTTGATTACCAGAAAAAAAAACACACAAAAAAAAATCATATTGCCTAAGTTGAATAATTGCTTAAAATTATTAATAATAATTTCAATTAATTAGAGATGATTTTTGATGACTAAAAATTTGACACCACATATTCGTAACACACACCCGCCCTCCCCATTTAAAAACATCCTCTGGGAAACACTGAACCCTGTGAGTGCATGTGCTCATATACTCCACACTGACATGAGTGGCGATGTCTTCCTCCGGTGTGACCCTGACGTTCTGCTGTGTGTGTGTGTGTGTTGTAGTGCGGGGAGGTGCTGTACGAGAAGCGGCGCTATGAGAAGGCGCACTGGGCCTGCATCACGGTTCACGAGGACACGTATGAACAGAGCATCTGCTACGGCTTCATGAAGATCATGAGGTTCATCTGCCAGCAGAACACAGCAGGTGCGTGAACACCAGCCTCACACACACACAGCCTCACACACAGCCTCACACACAGCCTAACGCTCCACCTCCTCCATCCACAGGGAGCTACCTGGGCATGACCATACCCATCGTGACAGTGGTGCGCACCGAATGAGATGCACACCACTCTATCCCGGGCCGTCACTGTGGCGTATTACCTTCCCATGGTGCACCAGGGCGACCCGCGCGACCCCACGACCCCGAGATCGCCATTGAGCAGTGGCCTGACACGGTCGTCTACAGCAGGTGCAAAACAATCAAACAATCTCGGCTCGGTGAAGTACACAACGTCGTATCGTTTTAGGGTTTTTTGAGCCACGGATCGGATCACGTTTCGGATCGGCAAAACAAACAAACAGTCAGTAATAAAATAAGAACACATACTCAAATTACAAACAGAGATCAATACAAAACAACAAACTTACAAGTCTTACTTACAAGTGCAGAAATTCATAATTGAGCCTAAATGTAAAACAACACCATTTGTAGTTTCATGTTTGTTAAAGCTGTATTCTGTTGTTTTATGAACATTAATGACACAGACGACCGCAGGAATATTAGTCTGCCGTCACTTTAAGACTGAATAACATGCGGTTTCTTCCTCCACGGCTCTTTAATGACAGAACCGAGGGAACACGCGTGTATCTCGACATCATTTCATGTGTGTGTGTCCGTTCAGGGCGAGATTAAACTTAGAGCTGCCGAAGCGTGTGGATCAACTGCGATCTGTTGCACCCCTACAAACAAGTCATGTGACTCAACACGTGTGTGTTTCAGGGCCTTCGCGGGCGCCACTAACGAGCTGTCCATCATCAGTGAGATCAGCGGTCTGGCCGAGGCTCTGGACTCTCCGGGCGACTGCGTGAACGACTCCTTCATCGTGGCCGGATACACCAACCCAGCGGCGGCCAATCGGCAGAACGAGATCTGGTTCCTGGAGAGGCCTTGAACTGCTCGCTTTACCCACAATCCTCTGCTCCACACAACAGGTTACACGTCCTAGTTCCTGCTTACCCATGAGCACTGCTCCTCGCTGTCGTCTGATGAACACGAGCAGAAGCTCATTTATATGCGCAACACTGATTATAAGCTACTACACCAATGCAGACACCACAACTGGAGCGAGGCACTCTGGGCGCTGTTGCACAAGACAATCATGTGTATGCCATCACACACACACACGCACGCGTCTCTCGCTCTCTGTTCTGCTCTGTAAATCAATGCTCATGTAGTCGTCAAATCAATATAATAGACACACATACGTTTATATATATATATGGTCATAGTGCTATTTTGAAGTATTTTTGTAATGTTTCCTTCGCTGTTATTCCTCCATTAAGTGCAGATGTCAATCAAACAAGGAAATAAACGAGTTTTCGGAATTGAACACACCCACACACGTGTCTTTGAATGAAGTTGATGAGCTCTTGCAAACAGACGCGATCAGTGTGTGTGTGTGTTTTACTCTAGCGCTCATCAGGTTTGTGTCAGTGTAAACACTACAGCCACTGAGTTTCTAAACGCTTCTCTTCATATTTCTGTTCTGATCTCAATAAACTATTATTGAATCACAGTACGACTCGTAGCGTCATCACTCTACACAACAAACAACCCTATTTCTGGACAGAAAAAATAAGATTAACAGATTAAAAATCATAACTGACTCTTCTAAATGATTTCTGTGCGCATGATTGTTGTGTTCATAATCCTGAATCAGAATTTTTTTTTTTGATTGATTGAATTGTTTATTTAAGTGTCAAACACCTTTTATGGAGCCCAGCTCTCATGGGCTTATTAGACACAACAGCTTCACACATATCACCAAAATAGCCACGTGATAAGACAGAATCTCCAACATAATATAACTAAACCACAAAAATAAATATACATACAAAGAGATGACATACGGGATATCATACGGGACACAGAATACTTTGCCGTAAACAAACACCAGGCTTTTTCTAGAAATTTTGCCAAAGCAAAAACATGATTACCAAACAGCCAGCCCAAAATCTCCCCTTCATATTTCCAAAATATATCAGGATTTTTTAACTGAACTATTTCAAAAAGAGATTTCCACAGGGCAATAAAAAACAAAGTGAAATTCATCGTCCACAACCTTGAGATAACTTCCCAGAAGAACTTCTCTTCTCTGATAATGTGGGCGGGGCTATAACCTGTCACTCACATGACCTCAGCCAATAGCAAACCACAACCATCCAATCAATTCCCCACAAACACAATCAAGCCCCGCCCACATGTGTTCTTGTTCCTGAAGCGTTTCTCTCGATATACGACACACTAGAGGAGAGAAGAGCAGCGCCACTTCCCTTTCCTGCTGAAATGTTAACTTCAGTCTCTCTGAGCTCAGAGGGGTTCGGCTGCTGGGGGATAAAGCAGTTCTCAATGAGGTCAGAGGTCAAACTGAAGCCGAAACATTCCAGCGCTCCAGTGAGATGTGAATAAACCCAGCAAAGAGTCCTGCTGAAAACAGTCATGTGACGCCAGCAGAGGGAGACACACTCATTCCCCAAACTAATGCAAAAATGATATCAGCTGCATCTTGATTTTAAGCTGAACTTAAAGCTTGTTTTATCCTGATCTCAGCGCGTGTCATTGTCCATCACAGCCCCACTTTCATCATTACGTGTCTATTTGTGGAAGTGAAATAATGACAAATGTTTCTGTAACAAAAAAGGCTTGTTGAATTGCACTACTTGAAATAATATGCATTGCAGTGCCTACATTTATGCAATGTTTTTTTGGGCTTGAAATTGAACATGGTTGTAATACTTAAGCTGTGAAAATTTCACACACATTTTCATTATTAAGAATTGAATAATTCCATATTCACCTTTCAGATTTTCACTTCCAAAATATTTGGTTTAAAAATACAACCTATAATATTCGACAGGCAATTTTATCATAATTTATTTTAGCAATCATTTATTCATTCGGTGTTTACATTAAAGTCTTCACGGTTACTTTTGTACATGTAGCTCTCTCTACCGTGAGCGAGATTATAAAGTTATTCCCCGATGCTGACGTGCAGATCACACTCTAAATCTGAGGCAGTAGACGTATAACTCTCTCCGTCGGTTAGTTTTATTAACTTTTCTTTTTTCAACAAGCTTTTTTATTTCAAAAACATTTGTGAGGTCTAGGTTTCAGGATATATCAGATACAGCCACAGCGCCACCTACAGCTCCAGGTCCGTCACTGCCGCTCAGTGCTGAACCCTGGGTACCCAGTCCAGGACTACAGAACCGCTTCTGATTGGTTGAACACACCCGTGTCTCAGCGCACTTGATCAAACCAGCGTTCTTTCTTTAAAGACGGGTCTGTGTGTCTCACCTGTTGGTACCGGGTCTGATGGGCCGTGAGCGACTCTCCCAGCGGGACGACGATCTTCTCCAGGCTGCGCTGATGCACGTGTGTCTGCACATCGGGACTGTCCTCGGAGCGCAGCTCGATGTGAGAGATCGAGCAGGTTCGTGATCACCTGCTGCACCGCCTGCACACACACACACACACACAGAATCAGAGAGTGTTACAGTACTTCAGCAGAAGAACCTGTCAAAAAGATTTTATTCAATGCTTTTGTTATTTTTAAGCAAAACTACTCTACTTCAAGATCACTGCACCGCCTGTACACACACACACACACACACACACAGGGCTACAGACACAAAGTGTAAGTGAGGAGGAGCCTAATTGAGAAGCACTGTATAAATATTATATACTGTGAGTTAGGGGTGTAACAGTGTATCGTGTCACAATATATCGCAATACCAAAGTGCAACAGTATGTGTCGTTTTTAAAAGAAGTCTCTTCTGCTCACCAAGGCTGCAATTTTTTGATAAAAAATACACAAAAAACACAGTAATATTGTGAAATATTATGACAATTTAAAATGACTTTTTTATGTTAATATATATTCAAATGTAATTTATTCCTCTGAAAAAAAGCTGAATTTTCAGCATCATTACTCCAGTCTTCAGTGTCACATGATCCTTCACAAATCACTCTAATATGATGATTTTATGCTCCAAAAACATGTATGATTATTATCCATGTTGAAAACAGTTTTTTACATTTTTATTTCAGGATTCTTTGATGAATAGAAAGTTCAAAAGAACAGCTTTTATCTGAAATGGAAAGCTTTTGTTACATTAAACACTACCCTTTAAAAAGTTTGGGGTCAGTAAGAATTTGTATTTTATTTTTGGGGGAAAAATAAGAAATCAATACTTCTATTCATCAAGGATGAGTTACATTGATCAAAAGTTACAGTAAAGACATTTATAATGTTAGAAAAGATTCTAATTAAATAAATGCTGTTATTTGAACTTTTTATTCATCAGAAGAATCCTGAAATAAAAATGTAAAAAACTGTTCCAACATGGATAATAATCATACATGTTTTTGGAGCATAAAATCATCATATTAGAGTGATTTGTGAAGGATCATGTGACACTGAAGACCGGAGTAATGATGCTGAAAATTCAGCTTTTTCAGAGGAATAAATTACATTTTAATATATATTAACATAAAAAAGTCATTTTAAATTGTCACAATATTTCACAATTTTTTATCAAAAAATTGCAGCCTTGGTGAGCAGAAGAGATTTCTTTTAAAAACATAAAAAATCTTACCGACCCTAAACCTTTGACCGGTAGTGTATAATGTTGAATATTATGTTTAATAATGCAATGGGGAATATTCATGGCTCCTGATAATAACAAATGTCTGATGTTAGCAGTAAAAAGTAACCAAAATTATTTTATAGTGAGTGACAGTTCAAGCATATTCGTGTAAAATAATCCTGTATTTCAGCTTCAGAATCATGAATATTGATATTCTGGCGTCTCTATTGTCCCGCTTAGCATTGAGTCCAAGATTGCTCATTTACACACACAATGTTAATATCAAATTTAGCATTTTAAATCAACAGTACATGTTTCTGTATTGATTCTATATTAAAATGTTGATACAATGTAACGTATTTCCTCTGGCTCTTGATTGACATTCTTCAACTCTCGGCGCTTGAGCGTTAAATACACGCTGCGCTCCCATTGGAAACAATTGGAGATATTCTCCAGACGTGTGAATAAACGGTTCGGTTGACAGCCTGAAACTCGTCTCTGATCACCAAAATGACACATTTAAGCGTTTTTCAGTTCATCACATTCTGAGACTCGGTTCCCATGATCCCCGGCTCACCTGGACGTCTCCTCCAGGTGTAGCGCTGAGCGCTAGGAACGCGGAACCGCTGCGATTGGTTGCTCAGCTCACGCACCACCTGAAGAACAAGCTCAGCATCAGAACCAGAGTTCCCATCATGCCTCAGTCAGGGGGCAGGAAGGAGTGAAGCGTTACCTGACAGTACGCGTGGTTCCTGGTGGCCTTGTGGGCCTCGTCGATCACCACACACTTCACCTGAGCCGCCGGACAGGTGTTCCGACACAGGTCGTTCACCATCACCTGAGGAGTGAGGAAGAACACACGCCTCGAGCGCCAGAGCTCTCGCCGTTGCTGCGCAGGGGTGGAGCCTGCACAACACACACACACACACACACACACACACACACACACACTCATGATGAGTCCGGTTCACAACACACTGACTCAAAGCAGAGCTACAGACAATCATGTTTTGTCCATATGTTAGAATGACACAATATTATTAGAATTCTTAAAAGTATAAAAGCTCAAGTTTCTTCTTGATTATTGGTTTTTGGGGGTCGTGACCTCTGAACCTGTGAGCTCGGCCATGTGCGGCTGCGGGATCCCCATGACCCCGTGACAGGCCTGGATCTGCTGGGCAACCAGGGGTTTCGTGGGCGCCATGAACACGATCTTGCCCGCGGGGAACCAGCGGTAGTAGTTGTACATGATGACCGCGGCGATGAAGGTCTTGCCCAGGCCGGTGGGGAGGCAGACCAGCGTGTTCCTCAGCAGAGCCGCCTCGCAGATCCGCAGCTGGTACTCCCGGACCGGGAAGTTCGTGGGGTAGATCCAGATGCGGCCCGCGGACGGGTCGAAGCCCGGTTCCGGACCGGCCTCCAGCGCGCGCTCGGCCTCGTACACGGCCACGAGCATGACATCATCATCGTCATCTTCATCAGCGGCTGCTGTTGGTGTCTCACCCCACAGACTCCTGCTGTCTGTCTGCTCGGAGCTTTGAATCCGGTCTGAGGTAACGTTAACGGTGGTTTTCCTCCGGTTTGCGGTGGCTGTCCTCCGTTCTGAGGTAGTTTTTTTCCGTTCTGAGGTAGTTTTTTTCCGTTCTGAGGTAGTTTTGCTCCGTTCTGAGGTGTGAGACACATTGCAGCCCCATGTCTGGAATAAAGTCCTCTGATTCGCGCTCATTGTAACGTTAATATCATAATCATCATCATTTCCAGCTTCAGTGAATATTACCGTTAGTAAACAAACGCGTTTGAATCCTGCCAGACCGAGCCGAATCAAACATGGCGCTTCTCTTTCTTATCAAACGCATTAATCGCTCATACCTGAAACATATTCACGTTTTCATGTTTAAACAAATGTAAACAAGAGCGCAAACGAAACTGCTGATTGAATGTGGCGCGCGTCCGGCTCACGTCACCAAAAGTGACAGGCGCGCATGCGCGGGCGTTGGGTTGAGTTCCTGTGACGTGCGCAGGATTTGAGGAACTCGACCCGAATTATGTTTTTTTACTCTCTCGATTGGTGTTACTGTTAACTATTGTGAGGTTCTCGTTTTGTTGTCCACAGTGTAAACTGAATGTTCAAATAAAATGTAAAAAAAAGATTTAATTATTAAAAAATTTAAAGATTTATTGTAAGAATATTTTATATTCACTTCATCATGTAACGCTTTGATGGATCATTCAGTGCCTGTGGTGTTTGTAGATTATTTCTGTAATATATATATATAATTCTGATCTACCCACAGAACTTTATTACGGTTTCTTCTTTCTAAAGACTGATATATAAACAATGGGATTATTTAATTCACCACTCAATATTATTGTTGGAATAAAATAAAAAAGTATTTTTAATATAAACTGAATATTCTCCAGGTGCAATTTTACACATTTATAACATTTACACGTTTATTTGTCCACTGTATTAAAAGGTATTTATACTTGAAAATACATATACCATATTTGACCAGAAAACTTTGAAAAACACCTCATGTTCACCCTAGATTCATATGTTTATGGTATACTTGCATTAAAAATAAATAAATAAATGGTATATTTGAATTATTTTCAGTACTTTAATTGTCATGTTGATTTGCCGATGTCTTTGGTTTCTGTCACTGAACTGTTGAATTTACAAGTATTTGAATCATTTATTTTGAATTATTAAGCTCATATATGTTGATTTAAGGAAGAATAATGGAGCAATAATTTGACCAGAATCATTCACAGCACGAGTGTTTACAGAAATAAGACACTTTATTATATAGATAAATCTCTCTCTCGTATATAATTTAATGTGAAATCTCATAAAGGCTGTTGAGGAAGGACTGGCACTAAACTGAGAACTACATCTGGACATGAACTCACCTGTATTATTATTATTATTATTATTATTTAAAGCTTCACATTCACAAAAATACAGCGGTTTCACATCCAGAGCTGATAGAGGCGTCGATCTGTGTCATAATTTCCTCTTTCCGCTTCATTTATCAATTCATTTGATCATGCAACAGAAGGCTATGTTTACACGGAAACGATTCTGAAGAGAAAACGCAAAAGTGGCGTTGCGCCATCACTTTTTATTCTGCGTTTAGACGAGCGTTTTGTGTGGGAAATCCGCGTGCAGATGGTGACGCAAAGTGTGTGAAATTCAGTGCAGCATGCACTACAGGCGGCTGAGGGTGATGCTACCAGCAACACCACCAAGTCCCTCGCGCCTGCGGACAACCTTCACTGTCAAGCAGACTTTTGCGTTTCTACCGTTTACACCGGAACGCGACGGTGGAGTGTTTTTAAGATTTCCACTCTGGAGGGTGGTTTCACTTTTTGCGTTTCAAGCCTCAAGCCGCGCCGTGTAACCGAAGGCACATCCGATAAATATTGTTACGTTTTCACCCGGAATCGGTCTCCGTGTAAACGGAGCCTCAGTGTGACCCGTCTTAGGCCCCGTTTACACGAGAACGATTCCGGGTGCTTTTATCGGATGTGCCTTTTCGTTTACACGGCGACGGCGTTTTTGAGGCTTAAAAACGCAAAAAAGTGAAACCACCCTCCAGAGTGGAAATCGAATAGGTTACTTGCGTAACCCCGGTTCTCTGATAGCATTAAGTGAGGTGTCTCACTATGGGATACGCCCCTTCCGCGTATTCCTCAGAAGCCCTATTACATTACGCCAGCCCCCAATTGGCTGGCAGACATGACGCTGTGTATGGGAGTGGCTACCCCACCCCTCCGTATAAGAAGGAGCGACACAGCGTCATTACGACATTCAAAACAAGCACACCTCTTCCTCGCTTCACACAGCAAGGAGGGTGGTCTGGTGAGACACCTCACTTAATGCTATCAGAGAACCGGGGTTACGCAAGTAACCTATTGTTCTCTTTCAAGCATACGTTTCGGTGTCTCACTATGGGATATCCTAACTCCCGTATTGCCAGAAAGCCTGCTTGGAAGTCCCCTGCCAACCACAGCACCGCCTCCGAACTGGGCGGAGTCATGAGTCAAACTCCAACGCTCAGTACCGCATGTGCTAAACTCTGTGCTGTAACATCCAGCTTATAAAACCTAGCGAATGTATGCGGCGAGGACCAACTCGCCGCTTCGCAAATATCCTGTATCGTGACTCCGAGCAGCACGACAGCTCCTTCCTGTTTTCCCGGAGCTCCTGGAGGAGGTCGCGGTTACGTGGAAGGATAAGCCGTTCACGAGCAAGATGCCCGTGCAGGGTGGCTCCGTTCTGGATGTGGAGGGGATGGAAAAGGAGGGCCTTCTCCGTATGCCCCCCATGGAGCCTTTAGTTGCCGCGCACTTGCAACCGAAGCGCACGGCGGCTGCAAATCCGACGCTGCCTTCTAAAGCTGATCGTTTCCAGTCGAGCATGACGGAACGCGCTTACAAAGCAGTCGCGCTCTCTGTGAGGGCTATGAACGCGATCTCTCTGCTGACCGCATACCAAGCGGAGCTACAGGACGAAGTGACTACCATGCCAGGTCAGACACACTGGGAGGAGATCTGTGTTGTAACGGATCTCTCTCTGCGTCTTCAGAGATGCGCGGTTCAAGCCGCCGGGAAAGCCATGGCCACAATGGTTATCCAGGAGAGAGCACGATGGCTTAATCTCGCTAATCTCTCTGACAGGGAAAAGAAGCCATCCTGGACGCTCCGGTAGTCGCGGATGGCATTTTCGGCTCAGCTCTGACACTGATGCAGAAGAGATGCGAGGAGAAAAAGAGGGATGATGAGGCTTTGCAACTCTGTATGCCTAGGAAGACGCAGATTGCACCACCTCCGCCAACCCGACAGACCTTCGCACAAGTCACGGCCCGCCCGCCCCCAACTTTCGCATTCCGAAACGGCAGAGACCTAACGTGAATGCAGCGGGTCAGAGTGGAGTGCAGGAACAGAGGTCTGCCTGGCCTAGGAAGAACTATCCGCCTGCAGCAGCGCAGACGGTCCAGTCAGCTCCCCAACCTCATCCCCATCCTCAGGGAGCGAGGAGGAAGAAGAAGACTGTTTGACAGGGTCTTCCCCAGGGAACGGAGTCATCAGCCCCCCAGTTTGCTAGCTCCCGACCCTCACATGTTCAGCGTTCTTCGAAACATGAGTTCCACTGTTCACAGATGTTCTGTGGGGAAAACAGCGCCCGGTTGGGCCAGGGGAATCAGAGCGGTGAAAAGGAAAAGAAACGGTGCAGTGGTGCACACCAACCCACTAGTCACAAGCACTTTTCATGTTCAAAACTCAATAAAGCTTTCACTGTACCCCCAAAAAATGTTGCAAAACACAATGCCCCAAAAAATGTTGCAAAACATGTTAACAGAACACACTATGAGCCACTCAGACACTGTCCAAGCGCCAAGTGCCCACGCATGCGCAGTACAGACCACGAACTCATTCATGTTTCAGCCACAAGATGGCACCAGAACACTGCAAATAAAAAACTGGCGAGAGTGCACAAAGTCCCAATGGGTATTAAAGACAATACAATTCGGGTACAGACTGCAGTTCGCCACTTCCCCCGCAATTCAAAGGAATAATTCATTCTCATGTGCGGGAAGAGTTAAAACATGTTCTTCAGGACGAAATTCAGTCACTGCTGAACAAAAAGGCAATAAGAGTGGTACCACCCGAGCAAAGCCACAGTGGGTTTTATCTCGAGGTACTTTCTAGTCCCAAAGAAAGGGACTCGTGCCCTTCGTCCCATATTAGACCTACGTGCGCTGAACAAATACTTAAGGAAGTACAAGTTCAGAATGCTCACTCATTCTACACTCCTAAAACTGGTGCGCCCAGGCGATTGGTTTACATCAATCGACCTGAAAGACGCATATTTTCACATAAAAATATACCCACCTCACAGGAAATTCCTGAGGTTTGCCTTCCTCGGAGTGACCTACGAATTTCTGGTCCTACCATTTGGCATGTCTTTGAGCCCAAGAGTGTTCATAAAATGTACAGAAGCGGCCCTGACCCCGCTCAGGGAAAAGGGCATCCGTCTCGCTACTTACATAGACGACTGGTTGGTGACAGCTCAGTCAGAACAAGAAGTGAGAATTCACACGACCATGCTTCTGGAACACATACAAAAACTGGGTTTGGAACTGAACACCGAAAAGAGTGTTCTGATTCCCGCACAGTCCATAACATATTTGGGGCTGTCACTGGACTCGGTGACCTTCAAAGCACGACTGTCAGAGGACAGAGTGGTAAAATTCACCCGATGCCTGAACGAATTTCAGAGGGGGAAAATGTCTCTTTCCGCACATGCCTCAGATTATTGGGACTGATGGCCTCAGCCCTAATAGTTATTCCATTAGGCAGACTATTCATGAGAGAATTTCAGCGCTGGGTAGCGTCTCTGAGGCTGGACCCATTAAGGCACTGCCGAAAGAGAGTGAGAGTGACATCAGAGGCAGTCCTTGCACTGCGTCAGTGGAGACACCCAACCTTTCTGGTTCAAGGGGTACCCATGGGCGTGGTTCAAGCCAGGAAAGTCATAACGACGGACGCTTCGTTGTACGGTTGGGGGGGCATTTACGAGGGCAGGATAGTGAATGGAAGATGGGGTCATCATCTGATCAATCTCCACATAAACTATCTGGAAATGCTGGCCGTGTTTCTGACAGTGAAGCATTTTCTCCCTTTTCTGAAAGGGCATCATGTTCTCGTGAGGACAGACAACACTACAGTTGTAGCGTATATAAATCGTCAGGGGGGCCTCAGATCACTCCCCTTACACATGCTGGCACGCAAACTGATTTTGTGGAGCAATGCCAACCTTTTATCCCTGAGAGCTACGCACGTACAGGGTGTCATGAACTGTGGTGCGGATCTGTTGTCCAGGGGCAATCCACTGTACGGGGAGTGGAAATTGAACAGGGAAGTGGTCGAACAAATCTGGGAAATATACGGCAGAGCGACAGTGGATCTGTTCGCGTCGCACGACAATGCTCAGTGTCCTCTGTTTTTCTCCCTGAAAGATCAGAGCGCGCCTCTGGGGATAGATGCGCTGGCACACGATTGGCCCCGCACTCTCCTCTATGCGTTCCCACCGATAGCATTAATATCCCCAACACTCCACAGAGTGAGAGAGGAGGGATTAAAGCTCATATTAATAGCTCCGAGGTGGCCAGGGAAATACTGGCTGGCGGAGATCATTCATATGCTGTACGAAGACCCCTGGTCTCTCCCGTTACGCAGAGATCTACTGTCACAAGCAGGGGGGAGATCTTTCATCCACACCCAGAACGATTGGCGCTATGGGCCTGGCCAGTGAGTGGTTCAATCTGAGTACAACCGGTCTGTCTGACAGTGTTATCAGAACCATACAGAATGCTAGAGCTTCGTCGACTAGGTCTCTCTATGAATGCAAATGGGGCGTGTTTGAGCGCTGGTGCGCGGCTAAGCACGAGATCCCTTTTCAGTGTTCAGTGGCAGTTGTTCTATCTTTCCTACAGGATTTGATAGATCAAGGGAAAGCCTTTTCTACCATTAAAGTGTATCTGGCTGCTATTTCTGCTTGTCATATAGGTTTTGTTGATAAAACTGTTGGGCAGCATCCTTTAGTATGCAGGTTCATGAAGGGCGCGCGTCGCGTTTTACCAGTTTCGAAACCGCTTTCCCCTTCATGGGATTTAGCACTGGTACTTGATGCTCTTTCAATGCCCCCATTTGAACCACTGGACAAGATTGATTTGAAAATATTGTCGTTTAAAACAGCGCTGCTGTTAGCCTTGGCTTCCGCGAAGCGCGTAAGTGAGATTCACGCACTTTCGGTGCATTCAGCATGTACACAGTTCATGCCCGGGGATGCAGGGGTGATTTTGAGACCTAATCCTGCATTCATGCCCAAAATAGTTAATTCTATCACTCCTTTGGAGTTAAGAGCTTTCTATCCACCACCTTTTGCTTCGTCAGAACAGCAAAAGCTAAACGAGCTGTGCCCAGTGCGAGCTTTACGCATTTACATTGAAAGAACCAAAGGGTTCCGAGAGTGTGATCAACTGTTTGTATCTTGGTTAAAACCACGTACGGGGAAGCCGATTACAAAGCAGCGGTTGTCGCACTGGATAGTGGAGGCGATTTCACTGGCATATTCCAGTAAGGGTCAGGTGCCCCCAGCTGGTTTACGCGCACACTCAACAAGGGGAATATCAACTTCGTGGGCTCTTTTTAAAGGAGTCACGATACAGGATATTTGCGAAGCGGCGAGTTGGTCCTCGCCGCATACATTCGCTAGGTTTTATAAGCTGGATGTTACAGCACAGAGTTTAGCACATGCGGTACTGAGCGTCGGAGTTTGACTCATGACTCGCCCAGTCGGAGGCGGTGCTGTGGTTGGCAGGGGACTTCGAAGCAGGCTTTCTGGCAATACGGGAGTTAGGATATCCCATAGTGAGACACCGAAACGTATGCTTGAAAGAGAACAATAGGTTACTTGCGTAACCCCGGTTCTCTGATAGCATTAAGTGAGGTGTCTCACCAGATCACCCTCCTTGCTGTGTGAAGCGAGGAAGAGGTGTGCTTGTTTTGAATGTCGTAATGACGCTGTGTCGCTCCTCTTATACGGAGGGGTGGGGTAGCCACTCCCATACACAGCGTCATGTCTGCCAGCCAATTGGGGCTGGCGTAATGTAATAGGGCTTCTGAGGAATACGCGGAAGGGGCGTATCCCATAGTGAGACACCTCACTTAATGCTATCAGAGAACCGGGGTTACGCAAGTAACCTATTGATTTCACTACTTGGAGGGTGGTTTCACTTTTTGCGTTTTAAGCCTCAAAACGCCGTTGCACCGTGTAAACGAAAGGCACATCCGATGAGTGCCCGGAATCGTTCTCGTGTAAACGGGGCCTAAGCGGGTCACACTCAGGCCCCGTTTACACGAGAACGATTCCGGGGTGAAAACGCAAAAATATTTTTATCGGATGTGCCTTCGTTTACACGGCGGCGTTTTGAGCTTAAGAACGCAAAAGTGAAACCACCCTCCAGAGTGGAAATCTTAAAAGCGCTCCACCGTCGCTTTCCCGTGTAGACGGTTCAAAGCGCAAAAGTCTGCTTGACAGTGAAGGTCTGCGCAGGTGCGTGGAATTGGTTTTCACACGCGGATTTCACACACAAACGCTCGTCTAAAGCAGCAGAATAAAAAGTGATGGCGCCACAGCCACTTTGCGACTTCTCTTTAAGAATCGTTTCCGTGTAAACATAGCCTTAGAAAAGAACCATGATCACGTGACCGTCAGGTCGTCGCGTGTGTGACGTACAGTAAGTGCGCTGCACAGCTAATACTGTGCTATTATACAGTACAAAACAGCTCTGCACAACGCTAGATAATAATCACCACATCTCTTAGAAATGTTTCATAGCACACCTTACAAAACAACATTGTGTTATTGTGCATTTTAAAGAAGAGTACATTCTTTATTCCCACTCAGTGATCCAGTCAGGTGAGAGGTCGTCTTCCGAGAGCAGCGTGAGGCACTGTGGAAAGGGTGACCATATTTTGTTCTGGTTTACCAGGACACTCTGCCCGGCAAACAAGATAGGCCTACTCAAATTATACTCAAAGTTTACTCAAAGATACCTTATTAATTTAAATACTTTTAAAGTAGGTTAAATGCCTCCTCTGTATTAATAGAAAATGGTTATATGAAAACAGGACATGTCCTGGGAAAACAGGACAGTTGGGCACCCTAACTGTGTGTTAAGGTAGAGTGTGTGTGTCGGACCCGGAGCAGCTTGTTCAGGTCACACTGGATGCTCTGGGCTGCAAAGGCGGCGCACTGCAGCAGCGTCTGGCCCATGTGTGTGTGGAGCACTTTGGCTAGCTTAGCGGTGGCCATCTTGTTACTGGAGGAGCCGATGAGCTTCCAGGAGGGGCGGAGAATCTTCTGCTCCACCAGCTGAGGTTTCGCAGGATACACGCTTTGCCACTCAGCTCTGAAACACACACCACAATCACTGTTAATCACGTCATCTGTGTGTGAGCATGAAGAAGCTCTGGCACACACGCATCTTAAACATGTGACTGTTTGAGTTCTGGAAAAGCCCTGAAGACAGCCATATTCATCAAGGGGTTCTTGAAAAGTGCTTGACTTATTGAATACAATATATGTGAAATTTAAATTTTGGTGAAAAAAAAAAAACACAAATACAATCTTTTCACGCAAATGAACACTGCAGCCCGTCTATTAAACCCCCGTCAGATACGCCAAAATATCCTATAAAATATTATTTATTGAACAATAATAGCCATTATAAACTTTGTTAAACTTTTAGATTTTTTTAATGTTTTTAAAAGAAGTCTCTTTCTTGGATTTTCCTTTCTTTGAAAGGATTCTTTGATGAATAGAAAGTTTAAAGAACAGTATTTATTTAATTAGAATCTTTTCTAACATTATAAATGTCTTTACTGTATCTTTTTGATCAATGTAACTCATCCTTGATGAATAGAAGAATTGATTTCTTATTTATTTCCCCCCAAAAATAAAATACAAATTCTTACTGACCCCAAACTTTTTCAAGGGTAGTGTTTAATGTAACAAAAGCTTTCCATTTCAGATAAAAGCTGTTAAAAGCATAAAATCATCATATTAGAGTGATTTGTGAAGGATCATGTGACACTGAAGATGGAGTAATGATGCTGAAAATTCTGCTTTTTTTCCAGAGGAATAAATTACATTTTAATATATATTAACATAAAAAAGTCATTTTAAATTGCTCAGAATATTTCACAATATTACTGTGTTTTTTGTGTATTTTTCATCAAAAAGCAGAAGAGACTTCTTTAACCCTAAACTTTTGACCGGTAGTATATATTATTAAATACGTTGTAAGTTGTATTTTGGGGCCTTATATCTGTAACTTGAGTTTAAAAAGTCATGTTTGATAAGTGCGATCTCTGATTGTACAGTCGAGCTTAAAGTCTCGGAAAGTCTTTTTTACAGTTTCTGTACGAACCCAGAAGCTCCAGTTCTGTCCGACCATCAGTGTTCCTGAACTCCTGAAACGCCTGTGAGTTTCTCCCGGAGAGCACTGCCACAATATTCCTCATTATAATAATTAATGCGCAGAATAAAGGGGCGGGGCCTGGTTGAGTTAGTTAGTAGTGTGTTAAACTGGCGGTTATGGTAAGGGCGGGACATTTCCCAAACACACTCAGAAGCGCTCGACCAATCACAACACACTGATCCAGCCGACCAATCAGAGCACAGTGTGCTTTTCAGAAGGAGGGGCTTCATAGAGACAGGAAGTGAACAGAGCGTTACTGACAGACTGGGAAGGAGAGGAGCCGCAACAATGGAGAATATGAGGAAGAATAATCAACATTAGAGCCTTAGTAAAGCCTGAGCCTGACTCACCTGCCACTTTCTCAATCATGTCCAGTTTGGCTTTCCCACTCAGATACTGAGCCTTGAAGCAGAAGGGCTGAGGACAGGAGAGGCTGTTGTCTGAAACACACAGTTCTACAGTGAGCAGGTTCAGTGCACAGCTTTATGTTGGAAAACTCAAGGTCACCTACCTATGTCCGTGCTGAGAGCCTGACGGCCTGAGCCGCGGTGGAGATGGAGCTGTTCTTGGAGTTCAGGTGATTGTCCACGACGGCGGGAATGAGGATGTTCAGCACTGGAACCAGACTGTCTCTCAGCACGCAGATGATGGACTGCAGCGACTCCAGCGCCCGCAGTTAGCTTTACTGTTCGACTCCAGCAGACGAGCCTTTCAGAGCGTCAAACACCTTCGCACACCATCAACGACATCATCCTTCATCAACAACATCATCCTTCATCATCTCATCATCGACAACATCGATCCAGTTCTCTCAAGGAAGATCCGATTACCGGGAACAGGCTGCCGGTGATGAGAGACGGGTTCTCCTCGCAGTCGGACACCAAGCTGATCCAAGGCCTTGAATCCTCTCCCTGAAGTCTCTGGAGCTCAGCAGCGTCTTCATCTGCACGATGTACTCCGCTTCTGTCCGCCAGACGGTCTGCGGCCGCTTTGCTCACGGACTGACCACTGTCTCTGTGAAGACACGGACTGATGTGTGTGTGAGGCAGCATGGTAGACCTTTGTGTGCGTACCTGCTGGCGGTCAGAGGGTCAGCCGTGAGGGATGAGGGTGTGCGCACCATCCCGCCTGCCCACTGAGAGAGCTGTCTGCCCTGCTGCCCACCGGTAAGTGTCCTGAGGAGCATTTCACCCCAAACCCTGAAACACACACACACACACACAGATCAACACTCAACACAGATAGAAGACTGCAGGCAGTGTTGGCAAAGTCACTTAAAACAGTACTGCATTACTCCCTTAAAAAGTAACTAATTGCATTTCTGGGGCTTGTTTTTTTATAACAAAAAAAAAATATATTTTAGGGCAAATGTAAAGACACTTTCACACCAAAAGTGAAATAACTATTCTCAGAAGGAAATGCAGATTCATGTGAGTACAGTATTATTATTCACTATCAATCGCCACTTACACTGAAAGAATGCAAAATCATTCTGGTGTTTTGGTGATTTCTTCGTTATTTTTTGTTATTGACGTTTTAATCAGGTTATTGTCCAGCCCAGGTGAGCTGATATTCTCTTTTTCACTCCTCATCTCAAAAACCCCACTTGTCCCGGACAAGCGCCGAACATGGAGACATTGTGTAAGTGAGTTCACACACACACACACACACACATGACAGACAGCACACCTTGGCTCTTGAGAGTGGAAGAGCGGACTCGTGCCCCGATGGCCGGCTGGTCTTCAGCAGGCACGGACTTCCCCATCAATCTGTCAAAGTTCCGGATGAGAGGACAGAAACAGCAGCATCCGTCGCCTCGAAGTACCTGAGACACACACACACCAGCTGATGCTAGTGTGACCGGCAACCTTTGAATTCTGAACGATTTCGAGTTCTTAATTCAATTCCACAATTTCGATTACCATTATAAGGAAAAAATTAAATAAAATTAGTGTTATTGCAAAACATTTATTTGTAGCTGAATATCATGAACAGAAATAGATAAATAGTAGAAATAAATAAATAGATAAAATCAGAAAATATATAAGATAATATATAAGATATATGTATATATAACGTATCTTGAATATAATATATAATATATACATATAAAGTGTGTTATCAGGAGTGCGTTATAATATATAAGATAATATATAAGAAATAGATAAATAAATAGTAGAAATAGATAAATAGTAGCTGAAGTATCATGTAACAGAAACCATCAGCCCCAAGAGCACTTCCAGGAGCGTTTGCCTGTGGTTGAAAAACACCACAGAAGAACAAATTTCAGATACAGAAACTGTAGTCTAGCAGTACCCCTGACCTCCTGACCCCTGGCTCACCTGGCCTTCTGAGACGAGTCCTGCGCCAGCTTGCAGGCGGCGGGGAGAATGCGTTCAGTCAGGTCTCCGGACAGCAGACGAGCGGCACCGGCTCTCTCACCAGAACACACACGTGTTGAGCCGCACAGTTACGCACAGCCGAGATCAGGTGACTGATGACACAAACACAAACACGTTTTAGCATGTGGACAGCATAACAGAAGCTTGAGAGTAGCCAGTCCCCCAGTGACCCCAGTCCTCCGGTGAGTGGCGCTCATGCTGTGGGTCAGAGAGCAGTGTGTGTGTGTGTGTGTGTACTGACCCCAGTCCCCCGGTGAGTACACGCTTATGCTCTGGGTCAGAGAGCAGTGTGTGTGTGTGTGTGTGTGTGTGTGTGTGTGTGTGTACTGACCCCAGTCCCCCGTGTGAGTGAGCGCTCTTGCTGTGGGTCAGAGAGCAGTGAGTGTGTGTGTGTGTGTGTGTGTGTACTGACCCCAGTCCTCCGGTGAGTAGCGCTCATGCTCTGGGTCAGGAGAGCAGTGTGTGTGTGTGTGTGTGTACTGACCCCAGTCCCCCGGTGAGTAGCGCTCATGCTGTTGGTCAGAGAGCAGTGAGTGTGTGTGTGTGTGTGTACTGACCCCAGTCCCCGGTGAGTAGCACGCTCATGCAGCGGGTCGGAGAGCAGTGTGTGTGTGTGTGTGGGTGTGTGTGTAATGACCCCAGTCCCCGGTGAGTAGCGCTCATGCTGCGGGTCAGAGAGCAGTGTGTGTGTGTGTGTGTGTGTGTACTGACCCCAGTCCTCCAGTGAGCAGCGGCGCTCATGCTGCGGGTCAGAGGGCAGTGTTCACACATGCGCTCCAGCGCTTGCTGCCACCTCCTGGCGTATGAAGGCGTTGGATTCTCCAGACTTTCTGCAGCAACACTTGGGCCGCCCTGTCCAGCTCCCGGGTCCATTTTCTTCTCCAGCGCCACGAACATCTCGCCCAGGCCGTCAGTCACCGCCAACGCGCGACACACCCGAGCGCAGGTTACGCACCTGCAGAGATCAGGCATTACACTGAGCCAAACTCTCCCCAGTCTCAGATACACTAGTGTTTGAGGGCGGAGCTAAGAGACGCTGCTCAGCCAATCAGGACCAGAGGCTGCATTATGCTAATGAGTTACAAACCTACAGCAGGAAGTGAGACTGAATTACTGGCGACTCGCTTCAGTTCAGAATACACTTCTTCTTTCTTAGGAGACAAAATCTCCATTTATCTTTATTACACACAGCTTTAATACACACTACATGACTGTTTATATCAGGAACAAACTTTAATAGTGCCACTTTAAAGCTGGTGTTTTTCTGCTTATCACTGTGAAACTAGATCTGTATTGTATAAAGCGCTACAGAAATAACTTGTTTGTGAGAGCAAATGGCACAAAACAAAACAAATTCTCAGTTTCCAGTCCAAATATTGAAAACAAGAAGCATTTACTAGATGAGTGAAATCACATCAAGATTACGTCTTATTTTCTGGGGATTTGCTTAAAATGAGCAAAATGATCTGCTAATAGGGTAAGAAAAATAATCTAGTTTTCCAGTTAAATTAAGATTATTTTTCGACTAGTTGCTTGATTATTGAATCAAGAACAGTGTTTAAGAGATGTTTGCATGCTTTGGATTGTAAACCAGGCGAGTGTTGCAGTGAGTGGATGATGATGATGATGGTCTTCACACTGACCTCCTGTATGAGCGCGATGCACACGTCGAAGTACTGCTGTGGAGGACGTCGGAGTGATACTGGGCCAGGCTGCGGCAGGAAGTGAGCCCCTCGATCTTCTTCTTCCTGGAACGGATGAGACAGACAGAGCGTTGTGAAGCGGTCAGTGCAAAACAGTGGCGGATCAGCGGGACGGGCGACACGATCTCGAGATCTTCTGTGTACATCAGACTGATCAGATTGGTCCCGGTTTAGAGATAAACCTCGGGCGCGCGCGTGAGAGAGAACTGCGTCATCAGCTCGACTTTATCGTTATTATTTTTTAAAACACTCTTTCCTCTCAGATAGTTTTATAGAATTGATGTTTTCGAAGGATTTAAAAGTACAGAATCAAATTTACCATAAATAGAACCATTAGAATATAGAATAGAATATTAATACCATAGAATATTACGTAAGTAAAACAAGAAGCTGCAAAACTCAATGATTTGAAAACGCATTATTTTTCTGTGAGATTTTAATTTAAGGATGTCAAATTTCATATCACTGCTGTGGGTGTATTTGTTTTATTAATGTATTTATTTCTTCTTTAGTATTAATATTTGTTAGTCGACGAATTTGAAAAGAAGAGCTTGGTTAATGAATATTAATTAGAGACATCACGTGACTATTTAATATTCATAATTCATGCACAACCAAATTCTGTGAATGACGTTAACTATGGTTTTATTTGACATTATTTTATGTTCAGAGCTGAGGAGAACCTTATGCATTACAGTTCTCGCGCACGAACTGATTCTTCTGGTGAGGATAATTTGCTCACGCGTGGTCGAACGATACATGCTGTCGTTCCCATCCCATGTGACCGTGTGACGTGTGCTCGAGTGTTCTGGGTCTCACCAGTCGTCGCGGGAGCCGAGCAGCCGGGAGCTCTGCGTGAGATGCCAGCTCCCGACGTTTCGGGAGGCCGAAGGTAGAGCCCGTGTCAAGGCACACGTCCTTCCTCGGAGCTCCCAGAGATCAGCTCATCTACAGGACAAACATGAACACACTGTTAAGGAGAGAAACCGTCAGCACGTCTAATTCTCACAGGATTCAGGAGAGAGTTTAATTAGACACAGAATCTACTGTCTCAGATTATAAATGTGCTTGAGACTCTCTCACTGGAGCTGTGCGACAGACGCTTCTGGATCCGGTTCGGACTTCACGACATGCGTCTGAGTCTCCGGCGGGGCCGAGGCCGGGCGGGCTGGTCAGGTGGGGGCTGCAGGCTGTCCGCTGGATGCTGTGGTCCTGTGGGAGCTTGGAGAGAGACTCGTCCGCAGAGCGACTCGCACCCGAATTTCAGGTGGTCTTCTTAATCTGGAAAAGCACGAGCAAGAAATCACATCTTCACCAGTACAGAGCACACTCGAATCTGCGGCTCATGCTCGGCTGACGAGTTCCCACAGATATCGCCAGGATTATGGTAAATGTGTTTCAGTTTTTGAAGTGCACAATAAGATGTTCTTAATCTCTTCCAGCCTACTGAGCACTTTTACACGTCTCTTCACAATTGTTTCTCTTGATTCAGATTTGATTTATTTAATTGTGAATGTGTGAATTGTGGTATATCGTCATTTTGTGTGTTGGTTATGTGTGTGCGCTGTGACTCAGGAGATCGCAACATCTCAGTGTGCAAGTCCTGGTTAAAGAAAGGATCATAAACTAAAAATGGTGAAGCCGGTCACTGGTGTTGACCTTTTACCTTTCACATCATTGGGGGAGCGTGTCAGCGATCATTCGTTCAGAGGTCCTGATGCTCTCAGACCAGCGCTGGCAGCATCTTGTCGACTCGCAAGCCTACGACCAGCTCTACTCTCCTGTGAGCATTACACACATTCAGTGTGACTAATCGACGGGTGAAGCACACACATTTTCAGTGCAAATATTGTAAACCAAAATGCTGAGAATGGAAATGCCAATGTGGATTGGTTAACTGGAGTAACCAGCGGACCAATGGCGTTGCAGCGTCTCTAATGTTGATTTGGTGTTTCTGAAACGCGCGTCGAAGTGTGTGTTCAGAGTGACTGTGTGTAATTCCTCGGAAGCGTTACACACATCGTTTATGATGGCGCTCGACACACACTCGTTTTCAGATGGAGGGACAAGTATGAAAGCTTGTTTCCCAGTCACAGATTAAAGCATTTAAAAGATAATTGTGAGTTTACATCTTGCAATTCTGACTTCATTTCTCAGGAATTGTTCAATTGCATTTTATAAAGTCAGAATTGTTGAGAATAAACTGGCTTTTCTGAGCTTTTTTAAAAAACCGTAATTGTGACTTTTTCTACTCTCATAATCCGAGTTTTACATTTTGCAATTCTGACTTTACTTTCTCAGAGAGTAAAAACTTGAATTTTTCCTTCTGTGGCTGAAACAAGCTTCCATTAAAAAGAGCCTGACTGCAGAAACGTACAGTTTATTACTGATATTCTGCGCAGGAAGTGATGATTTTGTTCTCTTGAACACTTGCGATGGAAACGCTGCAAACGTTTACAATTTTGCGCACAAGTTAAATGGCCAGGTGTAGATGTGAACACAGCCGGTGTGTGTGTGTGTGTGTGGCTGCTGAGGACGCACCTGAGGCTCCTCGGGGTCAGGACTGCTGTCGGAGTTGGAGTGTGTGTTGGTGAACGCGTGTCCGAACCCGCCCGACGAGAGGGGCTCACGGGCAGCTCTCCCGGACCCGTCGCCCTGCTCGGAAAAGACACCACACTGGGACAACTGGAACAACAGCAGAACCAAACACTCCTGCAGAAAGAGGGAAGAAGACGAATGAAGGACGAGGGCAGCAAGTGTTTAAGATCATCAGTGTGTGAGAAACAGTGGAGAACTGACCTCGTCCGGTCACGCCCTCTGACATGTGGGATGGAGACGTGTTCTGATGACACCCTGGAGGAACACCACAACGCCTTACTGCAAACCACTCAACATCACATTATACACTACTGGGCAAAACGTGTGGATCATCACGACTGCTTCAATGTGTGTGTGAGTCTCGTTTATTTGATCAGGAATGCAGTAAATCAGTGAATGATGCCGATATTGTGGCCTAGTAATTTATTCCTGTGATTTGAAAGCTGAATTTTCAGCATCATTGATCAAATAAACTCAGAAGAGACTTCTGTCAGAAACATTATAAAGCGCTCACCTTTAGCGGGTCTGAGCGCGGAGCGGCTCGCGGCCGGCGGCTGAGGAGTCTGTGGCGATGATGATGTCATATCGCTAGGCTTTTCCTCGTCTGCATCTAACGGTCGGGTGGAGTCAACGGTCTCTGACCGACCACACTCACATTCCCATCAGGCAGGCTCTTATCCGTCTGCGTACACGCCTGAGGACACACACACACACACACAGGACACGATGTGATTAGGGTTGGTTTTCTTTTGAATTTTACGATACTGATTCTGCTCAAACGATTCCTAATTTCGATTTCAATAAGGTAAAAAAAAATAACATTCATGTTTAGTGTTATTGCAAAACATGTAATTGTAGATGAATATTGTAAACAGAAATCATCAGCTGAAGAACACCTACAGGAGCGTTTGCTTTTAATAACGCCATAGAAGAATACACACTTCCAGCATTATTAAACACAATAAACACTCAGTCATTAAACAAGAACTAATAAAAGGTTGAAATAACGTGTTTTAAGATTTTCAGGTTCAGAAAACTGTTAACGAGTTGTCTCATGAATTAAAAAAAGACATTAAATCACTTTTTCTGTGAGCTTTGAGGTGTGTGTGCAGCGCAGAAACAGTGTGTTTGAATGTTTTAGTCATATTGAAATACTCACGAAGGAATCGATAAGAGGAATCAAAGATTTAAATGTTATAACAAGTACCGATTCCTAAACACACACACACACATATGTATGAGGGCCTGAGTGCAGCGATTCACACACGTACCTAGAGCGTTGGGTCGCGTGCTCCTGACGCCACTCGTGGTTTAGCAGACGAGGTCACAGGCCTGTGGGCAGAAGAGAGTTAGTGAACACATGTCATGTTAATGCTGTTCATCAGGGCTCTCATTCATAAACTGTGTGTGAGATCCTCACTGAAAGTGTGTAGCCCGATCCTTGCCTTGTAGAATAAATAAATCAAATAAAACAACTTTATATTTACATTTGTAAAGCGCTGTGGCGTGTGCGTCTGACCCGCTTGCTGGTGCCGGTGGGCGACACAGGCTCAGGCCGCCTCTCGCTCAGAGGACTGGTGGCGGAGCGGGACGTGCTATCCGGCGAATCAGGGGCCAGGCCCCAGCTCGACGGCAGAGTCCGGGCTGTCGGGGTCGAGCGGTCGTCTCACCTTCGCGCCCGCTCTTGGCCGCACTGTTCCTCAGCGAGCGCCCAGGGAGATCAGCATCTGAAACACACACCCGAGGTCGCGCTGTCAGAACACACGCTTTACTGTAGTGCTGGCCGTACACCGGCTCATAACGAAGCGGTGTTTGTTCTTGTTATGATATGAAGTTTCAATTTACAGCAGTACTGGAGTGTGTCGCCTAAACACTGTCGAGAGCGTCTTTCACTGGTCACGGTGTGTGTGACTGATGGAGAGGTTAAGACTATAATGAATGGCTGTCAAGTGTTTCCCATACAGTGGGTCACCATATCAACACAGCCTTTAGGAACATCTCCGAGTGAGCTGACCGCTCTCTGAGTAAAGTTTCGATGTTATTTCACTTGATTTCCTGATAAAGCAGCGTTTATGATACGTTACCAGTCGAAACCGCTGGTTACTGACGCTCCTACAGCGCCGTCTGCAATAACAACACTCCCTCATGACAGTAAAATAGGGCATCTTCCCAGTCACTCACCTTGCGGTTGCCAGCAAGTCGTGCCCCATTCTCCAGATCTCCTGCGGCACTGATGGACAGATATGGAGCCGAGTCCGAACAGAGCTTGCGCTGATTGCGGCTCCGCGGGTGGACGGAGGCGGCACAGGAGAGTGTTTGCTGGAGCTCACGTCACCTGAGAAGAAGAAAATGTGTCGGTTCAACGTAAAGATTGATTGAGCAAGATTCAATGGAGCTGGAGGTCAACACTGCCGTTAAAAGGAGTCACTCCTGGTGATTTACTAAAGCAGTCAAATGCTATTAGATATGAGGTCTTGTTATCTCTGGGAAAAAATCTGATTCAAGTGAACAAGCAAAATTATCCTCCAATGTGGTCAGAAAATAATCTTAATTCAAATGGAAAACTAATCTTTTAACTCGTAATGAAGTGAAAACTCTCATTATTTTGACTTTTTCCCAGTAAAACAAGGACATAATGTCTAATGGGATTTTACTCATCTAGTAAATGCTTCTTGATTTAAGATTTTGGAAACAAGACAAATGTTTGTTGCAGAAAGTGAAGAAGTGTGCCTGACCGGTGTCGCTCTAGTCTGGAGTCCGTGGAGAGCGCGGGCGCAGGGTGTGTGCGCTGGGGGGCGGGAGCTCTGGCGAGGGCGTCAGCGGCTACGAGGGCAGCAGAACACACTCCCCGACAGCAGACGACTGCTCCTCAGCCCTAGGACGAACTTAATATTAATATATATAAAAAAGCTAAAATACAAACATTTCAGAAAGAAAATAAGAGATGCACTTTAATAAAATCCATTAATCTGCCATTTGAACGTCATTAATGAAGGCCTGGATGCTGATTAGGTTGAATCCAGTGTTCCAGTGGTGGTTCAGTGTCACTCATAGAGATCAGCCGTTGGCTTTATTATGTCATGTTTATAGAGATTATAATAGCTCCTGAAGCGAGTGTGTTCTTCTCTGACCTTCTCAGACTCAGAGGCGCTTTTGGAAAGCGCTCCGGATCCGAATCCAAGCTTCCGCTGCCGCGCAGATCGACCCAGAAGCGGCGAGAGCCAGCCCGGAGAGCGGGATGGCATCTGATGGACCTGGACCAGAACACAAGACCGTCATGTTATTCTGTTGAGGCCTGAATAAAGTCAGTTTCTTCAATTAAAGTTCGCTTCATCTAACCCTCGTCCTTCCCTCCGGGTCATGTTTGACCTGCAAACTGAGTGTTCATCGGAGGACTTTTTGTTCTTGAATTAACGAATACACAAAAATTATTTGATGGATTCGAGGAGTTTTGTGGTTAAAATTTTAAAAAGTAATAAATCCTTTCCACGATTTGACCCTCTAAGAATGAGTGGGAAGAATGCGGAGGGAATGCTTCAGTTCAAACATAGAAAAACGGTCAAAATGCTCAAAATTCAAACTGAAACTGCTAAAACTTTACCAAAACAATGTATTGTATAGTATTGACATGTGAGCGCACACTGAAGAGAAACTGGCTTTAGGACCCGCCCAGACAAGCTCCTCTGTCACAGAGAGACAGGAAGCCCATCTAGAGTCATCAAATATCATGTGTTATTTATCATTATTTCTCCTACAAGAGAGTCACAAGACTCCCCGATGGAAGACATTTAGAGCTGAATTAAAAAAACATAATAATTCTTTTAAAAACATGAGATCCTTATCCGACCTTAAACTTTTGACCGGTAGTGTAAGTTGAAAGAATGCTGAGGATTGTGTTTAAATCATTATTTATTTAAGAATTGATCACATCTAGTCGTTCGAAGATAAAAATAATAGATAAATGCATTTCAAAAATAGAAAAATATACTATCAAAATGAAATAACATAAGCTTTCTGCGACAAAAATTGTTTTAGGGCTTCAGGAGCTTTTGACCCTGAGGGAAGGATCGAGGGATCACTGGGAAATAAACACCACGCTTGCAGTGCATTTGTCGAATTCTCAAACAGCGCTGCCTTGAAACACGTACACACAGAAGAACGCAGTCAGTAAGATCTAGGAGACGTGAATAAGGTGATCTGGGCTGCGTTCAGCCCGGACAAAACGTTGCACAACGTTTTTTAAACAGAAACGGTGATGCGTTGAACACCCCGTTCTGATGACGCAAGAGTTGCAACTATGGAGCCCGATAAGGCCATTCTCTGTGTTCTTTGTGAAGAATTTGCGGAGCCTAATGAAGTCGGTATAAATATGTGTTTAATATTACAAAATAGCCTATGCCCGATGTTACAGTAACTGCACTTGCCGCCCAGAACACAAGAGAACATCCCAATCAAGTGAAGGGATTTGTGGAAACTGAAAGCACACATATTACCTAATTCAGACTAAAACACATTCTGTTTAGCCTCACACACTAACTTTATTTGCATCTCATAATGTTTTAATAACCTATTTTCTTTCTCATTTTTAGGAAAAGCACTTACCATTATTTACTTCTATACTAAATGTCATACACTTGCAATGAAGCTAAAAAATATAATAAAGTTTAAACTACATCATTATGTTGATATCCTATATTTTTACAATAAATGACAAACATATCTTCTAATATCCTCAGTTGTTGCATATAGTGATCTGCATTGAACACATTTGTAAATTATTTTCCTTGAACACATTGTGCGAGTTCACTTTAATACCGCATGCTTTATATACATGTTGCTGCTGATTGGATTGCAGTTCTGACACACCCACCAAACAAGAGAAAACATATCTCAAACCCCGTTGCACACCGGTGCACACCGTTTCCTGGAAACATGACGTTCAACTAGGAAACCGTAGCAAAACGTTGTGCACCGTTTTGAACTTGAACGTGCCCCAGGTGATATGAATAAGGTAAAATAAGGTGATCAGGTGATGTGAATAAGGTGATCAGGTGATGTGTATAAGGTGATCAGGTGATCAGGTGATGTGAATAAGGTAAAATAAGGTGATCAGGTGATGTGAATAAGGTGATCAGGTGATGTGAATAAGGTGATCAGGTGATCAGGTGATGTGAATAAGGTGATCAGGTGATGTGAATAAGGTGATCAGGTGATGTGAATAAGGTGATCAGGTGATCAGGTGATGTGAATAAGGTAAAATAAGGTGATCAGGTGATGTGAATAAGGTGATCAGGTGATGTGAATAAGGTAAAATAAGGGTGATCAGGTGATATGCTGAAACAGAGACTGTGAGGACAGGAAGTAGTGCTCCTACTGTATTTAGCAGCGGCGTCCCGGCAAGTCTCGTGGAGGAGGACGAATCTTCACTGCAAACCTGCTGGAACAAAGACATGCCATCAATCAAGCACACACACACACACACATGATCCTTGTGTTTTTAAACCACACCAGCTGTCACAGACTGAGTGACTGATCCACACTCCATCAAATCAACACAAGAACCTTAAAACAGTTTTAGTGTCTTGAAAAACGACCCGAACACTGAAAATGAACATCTCACTGCTATTGAAACATGATGCTCTTCCTCAGACTTCCTGACTCGTTCTCCAGTAACTAATATAAACATTCTTACATCAAGATGCAGTTCCTGGAGAAGCCAAATGACTGAAGAAATTAAGTCTTGCTTTCTGAAAAATGTGTGAAAATACACAGAGTTTGTGCTTAAAACGACAGAGGAGACAGAAAAATAATCTTGTTTTCACTTTATTTCTGTGATATTTCTTGTTTTAAGCACAAACTCATTCTTTCCTCTTCTCTTCAGTCATTTGGCCTCTCCAGTAAACTTGATTTAGTGATGTTTGGGTGCTGGAAACCCTCTGTGTGCCGCTGGTGTTTGTTACTGTTCCTGTGTGTTCCAGAGTGTTGCTGGGAAACACTGCCGATCACTGACACACACACACACACACTTATTACAGCACTTCATTTCAGCTTCAAATTTGCCTTTCAACATAAGTTTAACCCTGTAAAGCCTGACATGTGAAATAATAATCTTTTTTATTATAGTAGAACAGTTTATTTAAGCTTTAGACAAAGATTGCGTAAGTGTTTTATGTTATGCAACATATTTAAAACATCAGGCTTTTATGGCTCATACATTCTGATATGGTGAGAATATGGAGGGAAAAACTGAGATAAACAAATAACCCTTCCTCAAAAGACTGATGATCATATTTGACACTTCTCTAATTAAAGATGTCTGGATCAGTCCAGGCTCATTTGCATGCAGATGAGTTGTAAGGAATACAATTATTGACTACATGACCCGCAATTATTCCCCATTGCATTATGCATTATATTATGCACATATATTTCACATTATATATAGTAGCTTCAGTGTTGGGGAGCTACTCTGAAACTGTAGTTTGACCAGCTACAAGCTACTCTGTAAGTTAAAGTAGTTAAACTACAGTCAAGCTACCCGTTTAGAAAAGTAGTTAGTTACACTACTACAAGTTACAATCAAAAAGTAGCTAGCTACATTGAAACTACTTTTGCTTTTTTTGAACAACGTATATTATAAATAACTGAATAAGTCTCTGAGGAATGTTTTAAGTAAAATATTTAGTGTTTAAAACAAGGCAATGCAATTACAATTTCAAGAGTATTGTTTTATTACACACAACACTAAAATATCTCTGACTGTTTGTCAAAAGTGCAAAATTGCAACAAATAGCAAGAACATAAATATACATCCAACGTAAATTGTCATGTAGAACATTTCTCAAAAATACTGCATTGATTGGACAAATAAGGCCATGGGAATTAACGTCAGTTGTTCTCTCCATCTCCTCCAAATCTGCCGTCACGCCCTGTATTACATAATCATAATATGGGGTGTCAACCCACTTACGTCCAGTCGCAAACCGTCGCGAGCCGCAAGATGCGTGATTAAACAACAGGTGGCGGTAATGGCAATAAAAATGAGTTTGTAATCTAACAGTAAGACGAATATCCTCTGCATTGCGCAGGATTCGGACAATATAGCAATGTAGCTTTTGCTTGCGCTACACCGCTACTTGCTGCAAAAGTGGTTAGCTACTGGAAAAGCTACACTGTTTAAAAGCAAATGAGCTACTGCCAAAGCTGCACCCTGAAAAATGTAGTTAAGCTCAGCAGCTGACGCCACTGGTCAGTTAACTACTTCCAACACTGAGTAGCTTAATGTTGCACTGAACATCATTTTCTCCTCACACAGTAATTTTCATTTTGGGTGTACCTGAATGCACAACATATCTGAGCATTTTCTGTATCGCGATATATCAACATATGGCCTGTATCAGATAATGGCACAGTCGCCGCTTATAGGGCTGATGAAGAACACACCATTGCATTGAATCAACATCTGATGGTGTTTCCGGGTCGATGGCTCACCTGATCACTGCTGACTTCCGCGAGTCCTGCGCCACAGCCGATCTCCAGGGAGTCTTGTTTTTCTCATTCCTGGGCGCACTATCCTCTGTGCGTCGTAGCGCCATCGCGCTAGCTTGGCGCTCCGCGGAGCAGGGCGTGACCTGGGAGTCCCTGCCCTCCATTCATGACCCCAGGTCCGACATCGGCCTCGGTAAGCCCAGGCTGAGGCAGGCGCCCAGTGTCCCGGTCTTGGGCAGCACGTAAGTCAGCAGAGTCCACGGTGCTTGCGTCGGCCCCTGAGCCGCGGGAGTATGTGCTCGTGCGGCACCGTGCCCCGGCGGGCGGCCATGGTGAGGCCCCTGCGCGTCTCCCGTTAGCTCCGTGTCGGTACCACGGCCTTCATGAGCGGCTGTTTCTTCCCGAGTGTCTCCAGCACAGTAGTCGAACATGGCGTTTAACAGCTCCAGAGCCGCGTGGCAAGCACCTTCCTCTTCGGGTCAGCGCGGCTCGGCGCCGGGCCTGCGCTCCGCACACAGCCGCGGATGTCGGAAGTCCTTGCTGTGGGTGCGGCTAGCATGGCGGCGAGTAATGATGCTGATGGCGTCCTCCCGAACCCTGGGAGCTTCCTGTGGTGGAGCTGCAGCGACGGCCAGCTCCAGCCCGGCGCGCGTGCCGCCACCGCCCTCATCGCAGCTGCCGCAACTTACTGCGCGACACACCTGTTGTCAGCCATCATCAGCAAACTCTTAAGGCCCCCTGTGGTGTGAACCCAGGGTTTTAATGTTGTTTGTGTGTGCTATGTGGTGTTTAATCTGCTTTAACACACACCATGTGTAAGATCATGTAAGTGTTCAGCATTGCTGAGATCTTCCTTACTTAAAACTGCCAGTGAACCAAAGACAGTCTCAAAAACACGCTTCTGAAATCGCTGGTGTCTCTGGCCATTGCAACACAACCACCTTGTAACCAATCACACGACTTGGTACGCGCTGAAAATTCTCAAGTGAGTGAGTGGAGGCGTGATCCTTTGCATCCACAGAACATTATATGAATCAGTGTCAGGGTGGTTGTTATTCATTCAAACACTCAAAGACATTCAGGGAATCAAATGTGTTATTCGGTGACAGTTTTAGCAATAATGTAGGGGCTTTCGCACCGGAGGAACCTTTCATAGGTTCCCTAGAACAACTGCCTAGTTACCAGTGTTTAAGTTTCTTTTAATTGCAGGAATGCAGGAACGACTTTACTCCAGGACTTCAGACCTTGACTCCCCCTTCAATGTCGGGCTTAACCAGAGCTATAGGAATTATTGCAAGGTTAGTGTTCGTTCATTGGTCTAATGGACTGCACACCAGCACTCGCTTAATTTTTTTAAAAGGCAGTGTAAACATATATCATAGCCTATATTTACTGCAAATGCAAACTTACTGAACATGTACACATATGTACTAAACAGTGATATATGTACAGGAATTGGGTACGAAGATCCATTGCAACGGGATGCACTTTTCGTTTCCTCGTAAATTGCCAAAGTTATATTTTTATCTGAGTTTCCAATATTCAGTTGTCACTTTAACAACAACGTTAAATAAACACTACGAAAGAAAGCGTCTGACGCAAGCTCTGGGCATAACCCGTCAGTTCGAACATGAGTAGCTTAGGACGGCGGTCCAAAGTGTGGCTTCACTTTTCCAAAAAAAAAAAGTAATGAAAACCTCGTGCAAAAACGCAAACATTTGTGATAACAAAAGGAGTATTTCCTTCAGCAAGACTCACATTGGTTAGCAAGGTTAGCCTGAACTTTTTGCACCCTGCCTCTTGAAAGAATCACGAATCGCCAGGAACCGGAATCGAAATACACAGGATTTTTTCGGAATCAGAATCGTTCGAACTTTAAAATCAGAACCCAACCCTGGATAGACGAACCTCTTAGCTCTTCCACCAGGCACCGGTGTTCTGCTGGCTTTTGACATCACTAGTGGAACCCTGAATGAAAAACCAGCCAGAAATAAAAGAGCTCCGAACACCTGCATGCAACGCTTGTCGGGCCGACGCCGACGCGAGTCCCCCAGCGCGCCGCATCACGGTCACCCCTGTCGATTCTCCCGGTAGTGCAGGTCCACGCCGCTGCCCAGCTTCTCGATCAGCAGGTTCCAGGAGTCTCCAAGGTCCCGCACACACACCTCTGAAGTTGCTGTCGTCCAGAAGCCGGCGCAGGACCTGCATGGCAACCCGTCCACCGCTGGCCCAGGGCACCTGCTCGCAGATCCAGCTCCACCAGGAGGCCTCGGCAGCTTGCTCCACGCCACGGGTCGCGAAATGCTTCTGGAAGTTCTGCTGGTCCAGGAGCTGCTTGTGTAACTCCGGAGGGATTCTAGGCCATTAGCTGATTCATGGAGTCCATGGCAGATGAAGTCTTACCGCATTGTGAATCTGGTCATGTTGAGGAGGGGCATGTGGATCCATTCCCATCGACACACACCTAGGGATGGAAAGACTTGTAAGATCTTGCAGTGTAACACACAGAATCAGTGATGAACTCATCAGACATAGACACATTAGGCCCCGCCCACTTTACCAGCTCAAGTATTTTTTAAGGAAAATCACAACATCACTATTTTTGATTTAAAGCAAAAGCATTTGAAAATCAGACCAAAATGCAAAAGGATGTGTAATTGAACGGCCTTAGTGAGGGAAAGAAGTACAACCCCTTTAGCATTCGAACAGCATAATCATATTAAAACCCATTGAGAAACATATAAACTGCTCAGTATATACACTACTGGTCAAAAGTTTAAGGTCGGTAAGATTTTTTATGTTTTTAAAAGAAGTCTCTTCTTCTCACTCAAGGCTGCAATTTCTTTATAAAAAATACACAAAAAACACAGTAATATTGTGAAATATTATGACAATTTAAAATGACTTTTTTAAGTGATAATATTAAAATGTAATTATTCTCTCCTAGAAAATCATTACTTCAGTCTTCAGTGTCACATGATCCTTGACAAATCACTCTAATGTGATGATTTTATGTCTGAAAACATGTATGATTATTATCCATGTTGAAAACAGTTTTTGACATTTCATTTCAGGATTCTTTGAGTGAGAGAAAGTTCAAAAGAACAGCTTTTATCTGGAAATGGAAAGCTTTTGTTACATTAAACACATGAACCCTTGAAAAAGTTTGGGGTCAGTAAGAATTTGTATTTTATTTTTTTGGGGGAAATATATAAGAAATCAATACTTCTCATTCTATAGAGGTATGAAGTTACTTTGATGAAAACTTACAGTAAAGACATTTGTAATGTTCAGAAAAGATTCTACTTAAATAAATGCTGTTCTCCCAAAACTTCGGAACACACTGTCATGCCGCTTATTTGGATTAATTTCCTGAATGGTTAGAACTTCAGACTCTTTAAAATGTTTTTAAAAGTTTTTCCTTGGTTATGTGAGTCCTCAGATAAGTACATTTATGGTAATGTTTCTCTCTCCATCAAGGGAACGTTACTTTAAAATATCATTTGAGAACATCGAAAAATTATGTAGAATTAAATTTATTTCAAGAAATATGTTACAGGAAATATGTATAACGACATTTTTGTAGCTAGCGTATGAAAAAATAGTACGTTATAACACCAGACAACTATGAATGATTGTTCTGTGTTGTTTGTTCACATCGTAGGTGAACCTCTGAAGGAAATGCTGTACCTGAGGTTAGTGTTTATGGTGTTCCGATTGGTCTTTTAATATAGTTTGAACATGAATTGTTGAATGAACGTCTCACTCAACGCTCTATTTTTTTGTTTATTCTGCTATTTCTTCGTTTATTTTGGCGTGCACGCGCAATGAATGTCACTACACTAGTCGCCGACTTTTCCCAGGTGTTTATTAATAATATAATTTCAGTGTTTTTCATAAAGTGTTGCAAACCAATCACTTGGCATACAGGATATTGACAGTATAGTGTTTAAAGTGACTATACTTACCAAGTTGTAAATAATGAAATGTTAAATATTTAACATTTATTCCCATTCGGTGAAGCTTACTTTTACAGGAATTTGCTTTATGTTTTAGGTTTATTGCTTTTCATTTTCGGTGTCGAAATTTAGGCAAACATACAATGTTAGGCAACACTATTCTCTGGCTGCATGTCAGATATTTGGAATCACTGATCTTCAGTAATACTCACATCAGTGTTATATATAGCCTATATATCATCATACTGTTTTAGCCTAAACTTCATCGGGTTTTTTTGTCAATGTTTATTAAAAACATCCCACAACTAGAAGATGGATCAATACATATTAAATTGATGAGTTTTTTAATATATATATATATATATATATATATATATATATATATATATATATATATATATATATATATATATATATATATATATATATATATATATATCAAACAAAATATATGGGTATGGTTTTACAGCTAATTCAGCATATTGACACAAAATGAAACTGCAAATCCACCTTCGGCTGACTGCAGTACCAGTTGTTTCTGTGGAATTGTTTCGATCCATTTGCTCCTCTTTCTCATCGCAGTCTGTAAAAATATATCTCCAATTTTTGTTGCAAATCGTAGTTGTAAAGTCAATCGCAAAGCTCTTTCCCACTTATTATGTGTTGTGTTACGTGTACCCAGGCCAAAGCAACGCATCACACGCATTCCCCTAGTCACGCCAATCACGCGTGGGAGTGAAGCGTCGGATCCTGACGTCACGCGTCATCACGTGTGGCAGTGAAGTTATTATTATTTATTTTTCTCTGTTTAAGTTATTACTATTATTTTATTATTTTCGTATTCATTTATTTTATTTTTTTGTCTTCTTCGTTGAATTCCAATGTAATGTAATATGTACTCATTCCTTGTACCTCTGGCTCCTGTTTGCTTTAAAGTTTCACTTTAATATTATGTAATTAAATGTTTAATCTAAAAAAGTTATTTATTGTTACACGTATTTAACACATCTAGACACATAAAACTCACAACCAATGATCAAAATGCACATTTTTCAAAACTTTAACCCATTTCTAATTGCTTGAATAGCAATGCACATACAACTTAGATCATTTGTTCATTCAACATAAATCACCCTGTTCAATATGACACAACTTAACATCAAAGTACGAGCTATTTCAAAGGCAATTCACACATTAACGCTACATTTTCCAGAATGAGATGTTCTATTCATTTCCTTACGATGATACTAACTATCCTATTGAGACAACTGCTCAAAATGATAAAGTAACTGTTCCAACAACTCTTAATGCAGTTGTACTGGAACAGACACACAATCTTCCATGTATCACAGTAAATCATGAAAGTTTCAAGATAAGAAGATTCATCGTCACTCAATTAGCGTGGAGCATAGAACCGATTCAGTACTACACAATCTCATGGATGAGCAGGTTTAGGGGATTGTATCAATGATGCATAATCGCGTTTGTAATTATGAAACGGAAATTCCGTTTTTCTGTTTTTTCTTTGTTTCAAATAGAAAAACTCAAGCAACCGTTTCTGTGCGGTACATAATTCGAAAACCGAAAAACCAATCAAAAACTGCACCAGTTCGTTCCGAATTCATTCACCGCTATTCCTTTTGTTGAACGAAATAATGAACTGTGAGCTCTTTGAACCTTCTGTCAATTGCATTTCGTTTATAAACGCAAAACGGAAAGCACGTGGTCCATTCCTTTTTTGGAAGCGAACGTAACCGGAAACACTTTCACAATAAGAAGTAACGCTACAGTTAGCAAGCTGATTGTAGAGCTAAAACTCAGAACTGACATACTAAGTTTTTAGTACAACTGAAAGTCAGCACTGGGTGTGAACAACACTTTAGTTAACTGAAATAAAAAATTAAAACGAATAAAGATAATGACTTGTTTTCCATTCTGACACCAAAACGCAAGTTCTGGGTTTCTCCATTTGAAACGAAAACAGAAAAACGGCAAATTTCGGTTAATAATTGCGAACGAATTTACGGATTATCCAGAGATCCCCTGACCGATGCAGCCGCGTATATTTATATTTTTGATTCCAATAAACCTGATGTTGTGGCGATCCCCCTGTATCTGCAGCGTTTTGCATCGATATATCACGCACTCGATTCCACTCTGTGTGTATTACTCTACAACTACAGCAACTTCACAGAGATGCATGTGCATGGCACAAGTGCCCCATAATGAAACCTGTATCCCCTATTTCGGCGCGTTGTACGTCTCCATATAAAACAAACACGTATACACGTGTGTTTCTCGCGCTAGGAACATTCAGACGCAGACACAGAGCCTCACGTTCAATCGAGACGAGTGCATGTTGCCAAAGCTATAATGAAGATCAGATCGGCACGCTCATAGTGTTCTAGAGCTGTTAAAATAGACACCAGCTGCTGTCAAACATCGCAACTCTTCCGGCTGGGACTTCACATGAATGACGGATTTTCATATGAATGTTCGGAATCACTCGGAAGAAAAACCACTTGTGGCTCTTCTGCGGCATTTCCTCGGCAATATTCATCATCTGACAGCACACATAAGTTACAGTAAAGACTTATAATAACGAGACACTGAGGTGATTCTACAGTATTCATTATTCTCATTCATCTTTTTGGACATGTTTTGTTTGGAAGATTCGCTGGATGCTGTTTTTAGACCAAATCGACAACACATGAACATTAATAATATAACGTTACCATATAAAGCCCTGGTACAATGTACATCATCGAACAATATTAAAACGCCTGAAGTGTTTTAGTTAAAATCAAACCTGTTATTGCAGATCTGAATGACTGAACAACTCCCGTCCGATTCGGTTTGATTCTCGATGTGATTCAGTCTGATTCGCTGAATCCGCTCTCTCTGGTATGAATTTGTCTGATTTGGGTCTGATTTTTGTTGTTTTTCTGTCGTATTCCTGATTTTATCGCTGCTTCCATCACAACACACAACCAAAATGGCGCTGATAACACAAACAGCCGCTGCCATGGCTATACACGCTGTGACCTCACACCGCCTGACGTATCTGGAATGGATGTGTGGATGTGTGTGACGTCATTTAGCAGCATGCGCAGTGCCGATCTCTGGATTAAAATTCGAATGCATTGGTTTTAAGTGATGTGTAAGCTCAAATATTGTACTAGATGATGTTCAAACTGTGTAGTATAGTACTGTTAAATAATTATAAGTAATTATTGATGAGTAAGGAAAATGCTAAAATGATAACAGCATAGGAAGATAAATCTTGTAAGAATAAAATTCGCATTCATGTTATAGCATTCAGAATTGCGAGAAAAAGGTTAGTAATTCGACTTTATAGCACACAATTGCGACTTTATTTTCACGCAATTCTGTCTTTATAACATGCGATTGGGGCTTTATTTCACCTAATTCTGCGATTGAGGCTTTATTTTCACCTAATTCTGTTCTTTATAACATGCGATTGAGGCTTTATTTCACCTAATTCTGTCTTTATAACATGCGATTGAGGCTTTATTTCACCTAATTCTGTCTTAATAACATGCGATTGAGGCTTTATTTCACCTAATTTTGTCTTTATAACATGCGATTGAAGGCTTCATTTTCACGCAATTACTGTACTTTATATCTCACAATTCCGATAAATAAAGGCAGTATGCGAAAAGTATACTCGCAATTGTAAGGAAAAAGTTGTAATTATTATTATTTTTTAACTGATTTATTCTGAATTTATTCGCTCGTGAACTACTTTCTATTTAAATGGAAGATCAACTCATTGTTCACCAAATCTAACTATCTAATTCTTAATGTGCATGTGCCATCAGCATTTATCGCAGGATCGCGTTTAAAGTCTGTTTAGAGAGAACGGTGTCTATCCCTAATGTAATAACAAATTATCATTTCGACAGAAGTGAATCAATCAAATTAACTTTAGCTGCTTGCACACTGTTGGCGCGGTGCACTGTGGGAGGTGTAGTTCATGTACAGGTAGAAACGCTTCCACTTGAACACATGGCCTTGTTTCACAGACAGGGTTTAGTATTAAACCAGTAGGCTTTAGTTTAATTTGCGTATTTAAGTTTATTTTATAAAAGTGCCTTAGAAAACAACATTACTGGTGTGCATCTTAAGACAAAACAACGCACCGATATAAGATCTAGCCTAGGTGCAAGATATTTTCAGTTAAAACAGATCGAAACATGTGGACTAGGTCAGAGCCCGTCTAACGGAGAGCCTTGGCACTTCTTATTAGCCCCATTGTGTATCATCTTGATTGCAGTTCCATTAGAATTCCACTGGAGGCGATCGCGGGCGAGAGCAGAATGAATGGGAGTCTATGGGGCTAAACGGCTAAATGTGTCTCTTTCACCTGCTTGTCGTTAAATTAACATAGATTTTATTGTTGATTCTGCAAGTTCAATATAGATTATAGGCCAAAAGTCGAATGAGCGAGCACTTATGTCCTTTCGATTTCTTACAGGTTAGGCCGTTGTTGGCTGGAACACGCTAGCATTCTGCTATTGTGTGACGTGCATCGCATGTTTGAACGGAATTTTAGAACAGATAAGTGAACTTAAAAATGCAATTTTCAGCTGAGTGTATTATCTTAGCCCTCCCTTTGAATGCAACTTTCAAATTACTTGACAAAAAATTACATCCTGAGAAAGTGGATTTCTGGGGGTGAAACCCCATTGACTCCCATTCATTCTGCACTCGACCGCGAGCGCCCCCGTGTGGTCAGAGACGTGTTACTGCAGCCCGTCCAGCGTCTATGGATTTAAAACCTTGTCTGCTGAAACTAGGGGATACGTTTCCAACTTTTACTCCACATTTTTTAGAGTTTTTCTGCAACAACAAAAGAAGTGTAGTTTATGCACACAAATCCCGTAAGCAGTAACTGAGAAACCAAATAATCAAAAATTGGGTTAGAAACATCAGTATTGATGTTTGCGCGAATATGGTATTAGCTAACGTACTAGAATAACTTGAACTTTTCTTTTAGTTTATTTTTAGTACATTTTTACCATACTAGGTTTACTATTTATACCATACAAATAAAGAAATGTAGACTTAAAATAGCACTGGAGATGCAGCAGTGTTTGAGTGGATGTGTGTCTTTAGGATTGCGTATAACTGTCTGAGTATTTGTGTTATTGTACAGTATATTGTACAGTAAGAGCCGTATATGAGTGTACAGTTAGCAGAAGCGAGAAATAACAACAAAAAGAACTCGAGTGGGTGGAGCTTCTTCAGCGTCATCGGATGGGCGGGGCGCCACGCTGGAAAACAGATGCCATGTTTGTTTACTGCGTAGAGAATGAAGACGAGCAAAACATTAATATGGAGAGAGATTTCTGCTGTTTAACAGACACAGAGGATCTGCGGAGCTTCATCACACACTCCGAGAGGTGAGAGCAACACACACGAGCACTGACACACATCTGTGCAACGACAGGACTCATTGAGGATTAATCAGACAGTTTATCAAGTGCAGTTTGTCTTTACGAGAATTCAAATGAATGAGTTATGCTGCTTATTATTCAGCCGGATTTCTGACAACCTTTCAAACTTCATATGAGCTTTAAATATTTGCTCATTATCGTAAGTGTTGCTTTAAACCTATTACATTGGAATGTCTATAACAATAGGAAAGAAACTAATACATGTATCTAAATATAAATAATTCTTTCCCCATCTGATTAATCACAGGTATTCTAAAATTATACTTTAACCACGGGACAGTAAACCCTCTGGAATAGGACTGCATTATCAACATGATCAAAATATTGCAAATGTGCAACAGCTTGTGATAACTGTATGATTTTAACATTCTAAAAGATTACAAAAAGTCCAAGTTCCGAGAGTAGACTGACACTTACTGTTGATGTGTGTGAGCTTTAATGCTATTAAATGCAATGAACGCACACAAAGTTTGTTTCCAGAAGAGAATTGTGTGTCACAGTCCGGCTTAAGTATGTACCAGTGATGGTTCGTTCTACTTGTAAAAAAAAGTTGTTAATCTAGTTGATTAGTTGAGAAAGCGTGCGCGTGCCATCGCTCTTAAAGCTGACAGTAGCCTAATAAACCTGCTTCTGCTGTGGCAGGACCAAGACTCTGTTCGAGGAGAATCCGCGCCTCCATCAACAATAACGCGGAGGGCGAGCGCTGGTTCTGGCGGCCGGTTCTGCCGTGGGCGGCGTGTTCCCCATCCGCGCGGACGCAAGGCCATCGCCTCACACGCCGCTGTACGTGCAGATCAGCCTGAAGAACACCTGCACCATCGACGGGATCCTCATGCTGCTGTACGTCATCCTGCGGGACAACCCGGAGCTTCGCGCGCGAGCTGGCGCGTTCCTGGGCAAGCGCTTCGTGGAGCACTTCCTGTTCCTGATGGACTTCGTGCGACTACACCACCGTGAAGATGCTGTGGATCTGGGACCGCATGTCCAAGCGGCAGTACCGGTCCGAGGTGACCCACACGGCGCTGGAGATCGACCTGTTCGGCAACGAGCACGAGAACTTCACCAAGAACCTGGAGGACCTGATGTCCAGCGCGCAGAGAGCTGGTGCTCCAGGCGGCAGCTGCCCGACCCGCTTCCAGGAGAACCAGTGCAAGACCATCAGCGTCAAGTGCGTGACCTTTGACCTCATCTGAGCCAGGGCTGCAGGCAACAAGCTAAATTATCAGAAAAAAGAATCATGACCCCATTGGCAGTATCATTTAACTTTTTTAATGCAACAAATGAATGAAATTTTGATTAAATCCCCTTAGAAAACAAGACGTAATATTTAATGTAATTTTACTACTTTAGAGAATCATCTTGATTAAGAAATGCTTGATATTTGGACTGGAAACACTGAGTCAGTTTTGTTTGTGCATATTTCAGTGACATCTCTCAATGGTTATTAGCGCGGCCGGTTCACAGCTATCTCTCTCTCTGTGTGTGTGTGTGTGTGTGTGTGTGTCAGTCCTCCTCATGAGCTTCCAGATAAAGATCCCATTCAGTCGGCGCTGGACCAGTTCTTCTGCCCGCGACTGGAGCCATGTGAAGAGTCTGAGTGAGTGTTTCGCACTGGTGTGTGTGTGTGTGTGTGTTTGAGTCCGTCCGTCTCACGTCTCTGTGATGTGTGTGTGTGTTTCAGATGTGACGGTCTGAGCAGAGTTCAGTCCGAGGCTCTTCTGTCACGGTCTCCTCCAGCGTTCGTGATCCTCGATATGCAGATGTGGCGTTCAGAGGATCTGCCGGCACGTGCCGTTTCACCTGGAGCTCTCCGGAGCAACGGTGTGTGTGTGTCACATAAACCGCTCTGGTGGTAGTCTCAAGTGTGTGTCAGCTCATCTGTGTGTGTGTGTCGCAGGTATTCGCTGGCAGGGCGCGACGCTCTTCAGACCGAGACGAACATCATTATTCGCGCGTTTCAGCATCGACGGGTTCTGGATGCATTACGACGGCTTTACGGAGCGACAACCTCTGTGCTCCTGAACAAACCCCCGCCTTCCTGCTCCTGTCCTCACTCGTCTACATCAGGACCACAGACACGAATGAACACACACGTCGTCAGACAGATGAACACACCCTTCCAGTCTTTTCAGAATGAACTGATTCTGTGTGATCTCTGTATGTGATGTTATACTCCAGTGTTTGAGTGGTTTTGTAATTTTCTAGCGAGTTCTGGTGTTTAAGAATCTGTACATGAACTATAAGAGTTCAGAGGAACCGTGATCAGTGTGTGTGTGTGTGGTGACCAGCCGACACCAAACCTCGATCGTATGCAACTTCGAGTCTTGAACGCAGTTCAATCATCAATCAGTGTTTCACGGCTCATTCTGGAGAAAACACACACTACACACACTGAACTCGCTTCTAAATTTCCTGAAAAAATCTTGTTTTTTAATCAAAATCATCTAGTTCTTAATCTTTACTTTATTTCTTTCAGTTGCCATGAGTAGTAGCTAGGAAACACTAATCTTTAAGTTTATGTATGAGTGAATATGCAGTTTAATACTTTTAGTAAACGGTATAAAAATCTATTTCAGGTCTTGTGTCTGCTTTAGCTGCAAATAAATCTATTTGTTTCTAATTATGTGTTGATGAGGTCATTTAATGAAAACATCCTGACGAGACATTACGTTATATGCTGAGTTTCTCCCGGGAACGAACGCGTCACAAAATTGCTCATTATAATAATTAATGTGCAGAATTAAGGGGCGGTGCCTAGTTGAGTTAGTAGTGTGTTAAACTGGCGGTTACCAGAGCCCATCTACGAGGAGCCTTAGCACTTCCTATTAGCCCTGTTGTGTATCATCTTGGTTGCAGTTCCATTAGAGTTCCACTGGAGGTGATCGTGGGCTAGAGCAGAATGAATGGGAGTCTATGGGGCTGAAAGGCTAAATGCGTCTCTTTCACCTGCTTGCTCGTTTGAATCAACAGATTTTTATTGTTGATTGCGGGAGTTCAATGCAGATTATAGGCCAAAAAGTTGAATGAACGAGTACTTCTGTTCTTTCGATGCTCTTACAGGTTAGGCCGTTGTTAGCCGGAACACGCTAGCATTCTGCTATTGTGTGACGGCATCGCATGTTTGAACGGATTTTTAGAACACAGATAAGTGAACTTAAACAATGTAATTTTCAGCTGAGTGTGTTATCTTAGCTCTTCCTTTTCGAATGCAACTTTCAAATTACTTGACAAAAAATTACATCTGAAGAAAAGTGGATTTCTTGGGTGAAACCTCATTGACTCCCATTCATTCTGCACTCGACCGCGAGCGCTCCGCGTGGACAGAGACGTGTTACTGCAGCCAGTTCAGAAACCAGCCAGTGCCAATTCTCTATAATTAACAATTCTCTGCAGTTATGGAAAGGGCGGAAACACATGAAGAGTTTGGAAAGGACATGATATGAAAGCAGAAACATTTCCAGGCCTTTATTTCTTGACTGGTTGAGCTGCGAACACATAAATAAACTGGCATTAGTTTGCTATTCTCTCTCTCTCAACGCTTGATAAATGTGAAAATAAATACTGCGTTTGTAGCTAAGGTTATCGGTTTAGTTCCAGTAACAATCCACAGGTTTATAAAAACACAAGCCAGACAGACAGACTCATGAGAAACAGAAAAAGTGGCATCATCATTGTCAGGAAAAACAACAAAACAAAGTTTAAGACAGTCAGAGAAAGTCATTCTAGATTGATTCCCTCAAGAGCACTTTGGTGAGACACACACCAACACACACCGAACCTGTTCCTTCTGCAGTTCCACGTGTGTGAATCCATAGGGAACGATGACCTCATCGGACGCCGGACGATGGACAGATGTCAATCACGTTTCAGCGCATTTCTGTTAGTTTAGGAGAGAAAATCAGCAAATATATTGCAAACGGACACAATAAATGACAGCGATGAACATTCACTGGATGTACGGAAAGATTTCTTATTGCTAATCAAACACAGATGTTTCCCTTTGAGCCTTCGTTCTCTGACACACTAAACCGACTGAACTGATGTTTCCACCGCTCAGATCGACCCAAAGCAAAGTGAACAATGACAACTCGTGTCCTTCCAAGCTTGTGTTGCTTTCTAAGAGTTTTACTTCCCACTGACTTCCATTATACGGACAACAATAAAGTGAAAGTCAATGGGAACCAAAACAACATTCTTCAAAATATCTTCTCGTGTAACACAGAAGAAGGAAAGCAACACAAGTTTGAAACGACGTAGAGCGACTGAACCGGTCAGATCAATCCAAAGCAAAGTGAACCGTAAACAATTGTCCTTCCAAACTTGCGTTGCTTTCTAAGAGCTTAACTTCCCATTGACTTCCATTATATGGACAACAATACAGTGGAAGTCAATGGGAACCAAACGGCTCGAAAAACAATATTCCTCAAAATATCTTTCTCACAAGTTTGGAATGACATGAGAGTGAGTGAAGGATTCTGGGTGAATTTTCCCTTTAAATGTGTGTAAATCCAGAACGATGAGCGACACAAGCCGTTCAGGTCACAGGATTCCCCAAAACACCTTGGCAATTAGATGAGGAAAATAAAAAAGTAGTTGAAGAAAAAGTCTTATTGCCTCAAAGGAACTCAAACATCATATTTACACAGTAGAAAATGGTTTGGTTAGAGCACAACTCCATCATCAGTGTCTCAGTGTGAGTGATGATCTCGAGGGCCGAGATTCAGACTCGAGACGCTTCCTCTGAACATGGCAACGTTTTGGCACTGTGTGTGACTGGAGTTTGTGTATCAGTGAGACGCTACACACACATGCACGTCGCTCACCGTCACACTGAAGGTGAAGATGAAGGATGTTATTGCATGAAGCTTCATCAGAGACAAACGTCACTGAAACAGGAAATCAAGTTTCACACGATGAAAGAACTAAAACAACTGAATCCTGAAGAGGAAATTAGCACATCTGAACAGTGTGAGAGAGTGTTCACGTACACACACACACACACACGCACACACACCTGAGTCACTTACCAATGCCTCACTCACTGACTCGCTCACTCACTCACTCACTCGCTCAATGACTCAACTGACTCAATCACTCAATGGACTCGCTCACTCATTCGCTCACTCACTCGCTCACTCACAGACTCACTCACTCACTCACTCATTCACTAATTCACTCATTCACTGACTCAGTCAAAGACTCACTCACTCATTCACTGACTCATTCACTGACTCACTGATTCACTGACTCACTCACTCAATGACTTGCTCACTCACTGACTCACTCACTCATTCATTAATTCACTCACTCACTCACTGACTCATTCACTGACTCAGTCAAAGACTCACTCTACTTCACTCATTCACTGACGCACTCACCAATCGACTCACTGATTCACTCACTCTACCTACCATTCCACTCACGATACGACTGACCACCACCTACTCAGTGCAAGACTCACTCACTACTCTATTCACTGACTTCTTATTCTATCAGACGAGCGAAAGACCAGTCAAAGCACTCACCACTACTCACCACTACTTGATGACTTGGGTCAAAGTACGACCACAACACCATTTACTGACTTACTTGACTACACACTGACTCACTGACTTAGTTAAAGACTCACTCACTTATGACCACTGATTCACCAGTTATTCACTGCACCACCACTGACCACCACTGCTACTTTACCACTGACTCACCACCATTCGATGTAGATGCACTGACGTACTCAGTGAAGACTTACTCACTACTGATATCTACCATGACTTTACCCACAGACTAGTGAAGACGAGTTGCAAACACCATGCATGATTCACGACTCACGACTCACTGACTTACCATACCATGACCTACTTTGTGTGAAAGACTTCACCACACACTCATTTACTGACTCTACTCATCACCAGACCCACTCACTGACTCAGTCAAAGACTTGACTCGATGACTTGACTGACGTACTTTATGACTCACTGACCACCTAACTCTAGTCAAAGGTTTACGACTCACGTTATGACTCACTTACTATTCACCAACTGATTATGTAGACTCACTCACTGACGCAGTCAAAGACTCTACGACACTCACCAGATTTATGACCACTACTTTAGACCACACTGATTTCAGTCAAAGACTCACTCCACCACCATCCACCTACCCACCACTCTAGACTCACTGATCACCAGTCAAGAATCCCACCACTCATTTATAATTTATCTATAGATGATTTATCTCACCACCATGATTATTATTACTCACTCATTCACTGACCACTCATGAGTACTGATCTCACTGATTTTAGTCAAAGACTACTCACTCATTCACTGACTCACTCACTCAGACTCACTCACTGACTCAGTCAAAAAAAGACCCACTCTACTCACTCACTCACTCACTCACTCACAGACTCACTCACCGACTCACTCACCTGACTTACACTCTTCACACACACACATACACAAGTGACAGAAGGCAGCCCTTATCACTGCAGTGTCGTGCCACTACCTCCAGAGCGACAGCGCTGAGCTCCCCTCCTCGCACACACACACGCACACACACACACACACACACACACACACACACACACACACACACACACACACACGCACACTTACTCACACACACACACACACGGTGCGTCCCCCACCAGAAGCCTGGAGTGTTCAGGGGAAGGAATCTCAGCCGGTCAGCTGAAGGCTGTCGGCCTTGTGTTCATCCGCGCGTCAGTCGGGAGCCGCGGCGCAAACTCGCCCTCGTGCCGCGGGCGCTGAACCTCCGCGCGTCAAGCGAGAAACACACACTCTCTTCCCGCTGGCTCTGGGCAGAAGCGCTGCCACCCAGCTGCGCGGGTCGAAGGGCACTGAGGCCGAAGCTGGCAGCTGCCACAGCAACACTCATCCCGCCTCAGCTCCGCGCCGAGCTGTCCGTGAGCGGGTCGTACGCTGCACCGCGTCCAGGTACGACGCAGCCCGAGTGACCGCCAACCACGTACAGGTAGCTTATCGACCACAGCGGAGCCCACGCCTGCGGAAACACACACACACTGAGATCAATCATCTGAGATCAACATCATCAGCTGAAGAACACTTACAGGAGTGTGTGCCTTTAATAACGACATAGAAGAACGAACTAATACACACTTCCAGCATGTATTTAAGACAATAAACACTCAGTCATTAAACAAGAACTAATAAAAATTAGCAATTCGCAAACAGCAATACGATTGAAATAAAGTGTTTTAAGATTTTCAGGTTCTGAAAATTTATCAAATGTAAAATAGCACTTAAGTTTATAGATAACATGTACATTACAAATATCGTCGAAACAGTCCAACATAGCAGCGTGTTGTGTGATTAGTGTTATTATAGAGTACGGCAGGAATGCTGAGCGCTGGTCCCTTTAAGAGCCAAAAGCGGCTCTTTTCTGCTGTGAAAACAGAGTCTTTCAACGCTGAATTGGTCGGAACTCAAATCTAAATGCTAAAAAGAAGAATCGGCAAAGAGGCAATTAAAATTGGCAAATTTTATAACAAGTGTCCAATTCCAGAATTGTCATCGTCATTTTCGACTCCCACCCCTGAGTGCTCAGACACACCGACGAGGTCTGCATGAAGGTAACGTGTGGCGGTCTCACCTGCGCGCTGTGCTCGCATGGGCCGACACGTTCCGTCCACATGGTTCCTGATGCGACCGAACCGCTCAATGCTGGATACACGCCACACACGTTGTGCCCCGCTGACCACGAACATGAAGCCCAGCATTCATCTCCCGAACTTCGAAGCTGGATGTCGCTGATCAGCCACTGGGCGCCCATCCATATCCCACTGAGTCTTCTGCTTGGGTTCGGCAATTTGCCTTCACATCTGAAACAAACATCAGTCAGTTCTAGAAGTTCCTGTGGTGTAAACCCAGTCAGTTCAATGTTTGTTTATGTGTGCACGTGCTGTGTGTTTCACACACTCTTCCAAACACACACCATGTGTGTGTTCCGATAGTTGACAGCATTGCTGAGTATTTCCTCCTAAAACTACAGTGAACCAAAGACAGCTCTCAAACACATCGCTTTTGAAATCGCTGGTGTTTCCTGACAATGTTACACAAACGCACCTTGTAACCAATCAGTCAACCAGTGAGTGAGTGATGAGGCAGGGAGGCCCATTTGCATATTCAGAGAACTGTGCATACTGTAATGAGGCCAGGGTGATCGAAGTTACATTCAAGATGTTTTCATCTTGGTGAATCAAAAGATGAGTTTTAAGGGATAAAATGATTCACTACAGGGGGATTCAAAATCGAAGTGCTGATGTGTTCATTAGCTTAGAATGAGCGTTTCTTTCCACACACACCGCGGCTTCCGCTTAAACAATCCACATGTTTCTACGGTGGCCCTGAGTCGCACAAACGCGGTTCGTCACTATGTTCTGCCTGGGAAGCCTGACCAAGTAAAACACTGAGACTCAAATCACGAAGCCACAATAATATTCACAATAACATTCGTTTCACTGAATAATCAAGTAAACTTAATTTTTTAATCTATCTTTTTAAACTTTCTGACCACAAGTGTAATTTCAGCAAACATTTTAATCGTCTAGTTTAAGCCAGGTTTGAAGTGCTAAAATTACTAAGACTAAAAATAAAAATAAGAAAAATTAAAAAGACATTAAAAAAAATCTTTGCATAAAACCGACATATACATACACCACATATTACTAAAACTTTATGAAATAATAAACATTATGGCTGAGCAATCGACTTAACCCCGACTAATTCGCATCGCAAAGTTTGTCTATACATAATATACTGTATGTGTGTGTGTGTACTGTGTATAATTATTTTGTATATATAAACACACACACATGCATGACATATATTTAAGAAAAATGTGTTATTAATATTAAATATTTTATTTATTTATATATATATAATACAAATCTAGATATACAGGCAAAGATTTCTCAATAGATATTATCTAAACAAACTTTCATTTTGGATGTGTAATTAATCGTCGTGGAACATCATGAATTGACTGCAACACTGCTTTGTCAACATGAATGACCAGACAAATATTCAAATGAATGAACCGAATTCATCGAACACCCTCTGATCAGCCCTCAAACGTGGATGTTTTTCCACTAGAAGAAACGAACATTGTTATTATGTTTTGACCTGAGACTGCTGAAGCTGCTTGCTACGTACCTCTATTGCTGAAAGCCCTCACAGGAATATACCTAGATCTTGACAAGAACCTGTTGGCAGTACATGAAACCATGAACAGTGTCCCATGAAGTCTTCGAGTGTGTGTTGTCTCCAGCCTGCATGCATCTGTGGCTGTCAGAAGTATCCACTTTTACAGCGCGAACGCTTCTCATCGGACAGCCACGGCTGCTCATGGAGACAGAACGACAAATACAACCTTCCCATGAGCCTCCAGCGTACTGGTAACTCCTGCTTTAAACATTTCACTGACAAATGTGTTCAATCTCATCTGCTGAAGTGGAACAATCCTCATTTAAACACACAACTATCATTTATGATACATAAAACAAGGCCTGGAATGTAACCGTGTTCGATCACGTGCATACGACATTCGCACTACCATTAGGTATTCTCTAATATTTAGATTTTTTATTTTAAAATAAGGGCGTTTGCAAATTAAATTCACATCGAAAATGAAAAGTTTGTTTAGAATATATATTTGAGAAATATTTGCCTGGCATATATAATTAGGCACATATAATTCATGTTATATTATATATAAATATTTTACATTAATAACACATTTTTCATGCATGTGTGTGTGTTTATATATACAAAATAATTATACACAGTAACACACACACAGTGTATTATGTGTAACACATAACTTTAAGATGTCGATTATATCCGGGTTAATCGTTGCGTAGCCATAATTTTAAACAAAGTTTTAGTAATTGTGTTTTTTTTATTTTTTTTTTTAAATCTCTTTAACTTTTATTATTTTTATTTTAGTTTTAGTAATTTTAGCACTTCAAACTGAGTTAAATGCAGCAATTGAAATATTTACTGAAATTACACTTGCGGTCAAAAGTTTAAAAAGATAAATTAAGAAATTACGTTTACTTGATTATTTCGTAAAACGATGTTATTGTGAATATTATTGTGACTTCATCATTTTGTCAGTGTTTTACTTAGCAGCTTCTTACACGAAGAACATAGTGACGAAACGCGTTTGTCCGCTCAGGGGCCACCGTAGAAGCGTGGATGTAAGCGGACTTGCGGTGTGTGTGTGGAGAGAAACGCTCATTCTAAGCTAAATAAACACATCACGCTTCATTATGTAAGCTCTTCATACGCCACTGAACACAGTTATGTTTATGATATTGCATTTCTGTCAACAGTATCCTCCTAAATATTACACACTGCACCTTTGAAAGGAAGGACTAATTCCCAGAATGCATCGCTGCCGTACCTGTTCATGTGCGCCGGGCCTGTAGCCGCCGATCGCGTACACCATCCCGTCCAGCACGGCGGTGGCGAAGCAGCTTCGCGAGTTGGTCATGGGCGCCACGGGCTGCCACTCCTTCACCTTTGGCACGTATTTCTCCACCGACTGCAGGTAGTACTGTCCGTCGCAGCCGCCGAAGCGCGTCACAGCTCACCCGCTAGCACCACCACACCTAGCGTGCTCCTGCACTCCGCCATGCGCTCCACCGAGGCCCAGGTGTTGCTGTCGGGGTCTCAGCGCTCCACGCTGCTCTCGTGCCGCCGATAGCTGATGCCCTGACGCATGTGTGTCGCGATGCCGCCCACCACGTACACCTTCTGCTCCAGAACCGCCACGCCGAACTCGTAGCGGGGCACGGTGAGCGGAGCCAGGCCGATCCACGAGTCCGTCTGCGGGAAGTACATCTCCATACTGACACACACACACACACACAAATTTAATTTAATATTCAACAATATTATTGGTTTGCTTGCATTGACACCATTATATGAGAACTAGGGATGTGCACGAATATTCGAATTTTCAAATATTCGATATGTAATTATTATTCGAAAAATTAAATACTATTCGAATTTTGAATACGTTGCTTTGCTGGCTGTAAATGCAGTGATATATTCTAAGAACTAACTCGCAGTAAGTTTGGAATTAACGTTACTTGAAAAGGCTCTTACTAAACGGAATTACTTTTGATCAAATTAATTAATTAATCTGCAGTTATGATATCATCACCATGAGAAATCACATGAAATCCAAACAGTCGAAGTGAGGAAAGACAGCTGTTCATCACTGCATCACAACTGCAGGTAAGCGCAGCTGGACCCGCGTGATCAAAGATGTTAGACTTATCTAATAGCAAAATGATTTTGAGACACACTTACTATAAGTTTCGTTAAGGCAGACCGGTTTAAGAACAGAAAAAGCAAAGTGCTTTTAGTAACACCGTTCTCTTTGTGTCTCTGAAACGTCTGTCAGCGCGGCGCTTTTTCTCACTTCGAGCATAAAGTGCTGGCGCGCCCCTGCATGTAACGTTAGATATTATTGTTTTCTCAACATAAACGTGAAACAATATAAACACGATAATCAATCATTTGCTGACTCGTGTGTATAGGTGTACGTTCTGATACAGTATTTGAAGCAATTTGCTTTATTAGGGATTTTGAGCATGCTTTTAATAATGCTTTTTTATATATATATTTTGTTTACACATAGGCCTACTGTTTAATATTTTCAACTAAAAGAAAACTTTAATTACTATTGTAAGCTTGTTGTGTATTGCCTAATTTTAAGCTTGTCCAGAAATGGTGACAAAAACGTAAAAAAAAACAATTAAAAATAACGTCTTTTTCGTTAAACATAATTTAATAAACGAATATTCCAATTTTATGAGCCCGAATATTCGAATGCAATATTTTTTGAAAAATGCCCGTCCCTGAATGAGAACTGAACTGGATGATGATATATATCAATTAACTAAATTTGAAACAAAACGAACTAACTAGAGCTGGACTGTGACGCTATTTTTCTTCTAAAAACAAACTTTGTAGCATTATTTTCTCGGTAAAGCTGCTCTGTGTTGTAAAAAGCGCTGTATAGATAAAGGTGACTTGACTAGAACTCGAGAATATGAAATTAAACATGTCAAACATCGCTGCGCATCACCTTTCCAGGCGTCGCGAGAACCCCGGCTTTGCCCCTCGACCGCCAGCAGGACCTTGGGAGCGCAGCGCGGCCGCGTGGGACAGCACCGTCTGGTACGAGAGCCGGGTTCGGGCATGAAGTGGCTACTTGAGCGCCTCGTTGAGCAGGTGTTTGCAGGTGTGGTCGTCGCGGATCAGGTGATTAGCCTCGTAGAGCCGCGTGAGGAACTCGACGCTCAGCAGCGGCAGCCGGACGCAGTGCAGGAGCTGCGCCAGATACTGCTGTCGCTCCGTCCAGGTCGTACTCTGATCCAGGACTCCAGCGCGAAGAACACCGCCTCCTCGTCACCCACGTTCAGGCAGTTCGTCGGACACGATCTCGTCCAGCTCGGCCCGCGTCAGCTCGAGAACTCCTCCGTCTGCACACCTCCTCGAAGTTCTGGCAGATGAACTTGCTGGCCGCCCAGGCACAGGTCTCGCTGGCAGCCGTATGTTTCGGCGAGCGCGCGAGATGCCGACTGCAGTTGCCGGCGTCGAGCTGGCTCTCCAGGAAACTGCAGCACTCCTTCAGAACCAGCTTGACCTGCAGGAGGTTAGCGGCGGGGAGGAGGGACTCCACCGTCTCCTGTGAGAATGAACACCGTCCCTGTGTAGGCGTATCTCCACTATGGCCTGATGGAGACACGGAAACATCGCGGTTAATTCTTGTGCATCGATTACAAGTTACACAAAGGATTCGTAGTGGACATAATGTGAAGCTTGGGGACACAGACTTAAGTTTTGGTCTCATTTTAAAGAAGACACTTGGCAGATTATTGTTGAGGTAAAAAAAGTTCAAAGTGAAACCAAAAAAAAGTTACTTTATGAAAATGAGTTGTAAATGTAACACACACTGTTGGCCAAAAGTTTAAGCTTGTAAGATTTTCTTATGTTTTTAAAGAAGTCTTCTTGCTCAGCCAAAGGCTGCAATTTTTCTGATAAAAAATCACAGTAATATTGTGAAATATTATGACAATTTAAAATGACTTTTTTATGTTAATATATATTAAAATGTAATTTATTCCTCTGAAAAAAAGCTGAATTTTCTGCATCATTGCTCCAGTCTTCAGTGTCACATGATCCTTCATAAATCACTCTAATATGATGATTTTATGCTCCAAAAACATGTATGATATTATCCTATGTTGAAAACAGTTTTTTACATTTTTATTTCAGGATTCTTTGATGAATAGAAAGTTCAAAAGAACAGCTTTTATCTGAAATGGAAAGCTTTTGTTACATTAAACACTACCCTTTAAAAAGTTTGGGGTCAGTAAGAATTTGTATTTTATTTTTGGGGAAATAAATAAGAAATCAATACTTCTATTCATCAAGGATGAAGTTACATTGATCAAAAGTTACAGTAAAGACATTTATAATGTTAGAAAAGATTCTAATTAAATAAATGCTGTTCTTTAAACTTTCTATTCATCAAAGAATCCTGAAATAAAAATGTAAAAACTGTTTTCAACATGGATAATAATCATTCATGTTTTTGGATATGATGGATCATCATATTAGAGTGATCTGTGAAAGATCATGTGACACTGAAGACTGGAGTAATGATGCTGAAAATTCAGCTTTTTTTCAGAGGAATAATTACATTGTAATATATATTAACATAAAAAATTAATTTTAAATTGTCATAATATTTCACAATATTACTGTGTTTTTTGTGTATTTTTTTATCAAAAAATTGCAGCCTTGGTGAGCAGAAGAGACTTCTTTTAAAAACATCAAAAAAATCTTACCGATCTTAAACTTTTGAACGGTAGTGTATATATAAAGATGTTGACCTCCACACTGTGTCTATCTATGCTTTTTGTAACTGTGTAGTGAAGAGTTAGTTTGGGCGCAGTCCCAGATTTGGGATTGGGAAGTTTTTCTCTCAAATAATACAAGCACACAAACGCACATTTTTTTTTAAATTACACACAGACAAACCACACTGACATCCATACCAACACATCGCAAACAATTACAACTGCATAATTTATCCAATTGTCTCTATAACATGCAGAAGCAGAAAACAGGAATAAAGCGAGTTTTTCTATACAGGCCAAACCTGAGAAAATGGCGGCATCTTGTAAAACACCATTTTTTTTAAAAATTTTGAAGCCTTGCTAACAGAATGAAAGCCTGTTAACAAAGATTGCATAATTTTATAGTTAAACTGCCCTGGGATTAAAAATTAATGCTTTAATGGGGACATTTTTGTCTTTAAGGTCCTGAGAGGAACTATTTTGTGTCACTAGTGTAAAATAGATTTAATAAAGGAAATGGAGATAAAATATTAAAATTCCAACAAAACTACACACATGTACCAAAATGCATGCAGTTGGCATTAACACAGGCAACATGACAAATAAAAGAGTTAACTAAAATGCTTCATCAAGACGTTTCATTGGAAATCATTTGTTATTTAAAGGGGTGATAAAATGCCCTTTTCACAAAATGTAAAATAAATCTCTGATGTCCCCAGAGTGTGTGTGTGTGTGTGTGTGTGTGTGTGTGTGTGTGTGTGTGTGTGTGTGTGTGTGTGTGTGTGTGTGTGTGTGTGTGAAGTTTTAGCTCAAAACACCCCACAGATATTTGTATAGAGCATGTTAAAATGTTTTTGAGGGTGAGCAAAAATGCATTATTTTTGTGTGTGTCTCTTTAAATGCAAATGCTCTGCTGCTGCCGGGCACAGGGGGCGGAGCAACAAGAGCTCCTGTGTGTGTGTGTGTGTGTGTGTGTGTGTGTGTGTGTGTGTGTGTGTGTGTGAACAGCCTTTTATGTTCAAAGCAAGTCAGACAAAGATGGAGAGACTCTAGAAGAAGCAACAGGACATTTCCTGTTGTGGTTTGCGGATGAATTTATGTTGCTGATGAGTTAACTCTTTTAGTTATTGATTAGCATATCCTGTCATCTATTGATCTCATTCCCGGGGTGGGGTTTATGCTAATTTTAGGGTTTGTGATGTCACTAACCCAGAAGGAAGCTTGTGTAGTCCCTACCAGCTGTTTGTTGTAGTCATTAAAAAGCAATTTCTGTAAAAGATCAATTCTCCCTTTGCTTTGAACTTTGAGCGTCGTAACTTCCAGATGTTGTTTATGCTCAAAACAGCGACATTACACGCTAACTACAGAAAAGTGAAATAATAATCACCTTGAGCGCGGCTTCATCGACGCACTGGAACTCTACCTCTGACCGTCTCCTTCTCTGACAGGTTTCCCGTGAACATGGCCTTGAAGTACGGGCTAATGCTGGCTAGCACCACCTTGTGCGCGTGGACTCTGGCGTCTCCGACCCGCCAGCACGATGTCGCAGAGCTCATGGTCCTGTCGCAGGAGTTGCAGAGCCCTGCAGGAGCTGCTCGGAGTGAGGCCGCGTCAGACTCGCAAACATGTATGACTTCGCCGACTGCTCCATCTGACAAACAGACAAGATTACACATGGTTTCCTGTTAGAGCGGTGTCGTGTTAGTGTGTAACACACACACTATCTACTCTCGCACACACAATCTCTCTCTCTCACACACACACACACACACTTAGACACACACTCACAAACACACACTCTAACCCTAACTCTAACACACACAATGTCACACTCACCAAAAACATGCTTTTGTAAATCATGTGAAGACATAATCAATGCACAAAAAGTACAAGTTAATTTCGACATTTTTCTCATAACATTTTTTTACCTTACTTTTTTCATCATAATATTGACTTTATATGTCATAATTTAACTTAACATCCCTTTAACACAATTCAACATAATTTAGTTTCTTTAATCTCAATATGTCATAACTATGATTGTCATCATTTTGATTCTGTCTTGATTCTGTTAGAAACATGATTTTACGTCATAGCTCTGACTGTATCTCATGACTCATTATTTCGCATTTTGTCATAATATCGACTTTGTGTTATAACGTTTTCATTTTATATCATAGTTATGAGTTGTCAAAGCATGATTTATATCTTATGCTTCCCTATGAAGACAAACACGCGCTCTTTCTAGGCAGCATTAGCTTCGACACACACTCAGATTTCAGAACAACAAGACTCATATCAGGCGTGTTCAGTGATGACACCAGAGTCATTACGGTCATCTTCACATATGAAAATCATCTTCATCTGACATGAATCAGCTGATATGAATAACTAAAGCTGCTCATTCTATGCTAACATTAGCATCTGCATTAAAAGCTCAGCACAGCGGCGTTTAACGCTCATTAACACCGTCCTCTGGTTTGATTTAATGCTGTAAAGTGCAGTAATAAAGCGTTTATTCAGTGTTTACCTGCATGTCTGCTGATTTCTGGCAGTTTGAGCGCAACACGGCCGCGACTGTCAGGAAAACAAACACAAATCAGCGCATGCGTCACTTCCGGCAAATCAAGGAGCAGAGCAAAATAAAACCGCGACCATCCCTCCAAATATCGCCTGCTCGTTTAGATATAAGAGCTTGTTTTCAAAAAATCTTGTGAATATCACCTCTGTGAATATCAGTTGCAGAAAATGCTGTTTGTGTGTGTGTGTGCATGTGTGTGTGTGTTTGTGTGTCCTGGAGCTGCTCTCTGATGCGACACTGATGTAGCTAAAAATAGACCTGAATGAGAGACAGAGAGGGAATCAATTGACACACCCAATAACCCCATTGCACTCACATACACTGTATACACTGCTCTTATTTTACACTTATACATACCTTACTGTACGGTCATATACACCTCTTACTGTACACTCATATACGGTTCTTACTGTACGATCATATACGACTCTTACTGTACACTTATACACACCTCTCACTGTACACTCATATCTGCTCTCACTGTAACGGTCATACTACATACTGTATGGCCATACACTGCTCTTACTGTACACTTACTGTATACACACCTCAAGTATGAATGTACTAGTGACCTAGTTTTGACTTTAAATCAACTAAAGTACTGTACTCTGACTAAAAGTATGCTTTCAATGCACATTTCCATTTGTAGATACATTACATTACGCTAGAGAGCATCGCCTCTTGTGGCGTCAGTCTGCAACGGGGATTGATGGAAATGGAACAGTTGTAAAATCCTCTTAGATTTCAGCTTCGGTCCACTGAGACTCACAGGGTCAGGGGTGTTTATGAAAACGTCATCACGTTTTCTTGTGTTGAATTTGTGAAGTAGGCCTAACTAATAACTAAAAACTAATAATAAATCGACTTATGTCTATGACAAACATCCGGGAGATGTGTTTCCCTGGAGACCGGCGACGCACTGTAAACAATCCGACAGCACACACCGCCGAGAAGTTCGGCAGTGTGTGAGACTCGTTTACTTTAATATGACTTTAGTTGTGTTTATTTGCGGCTTGATAAACTCGACATGTTCTCCTTCTGAGTAATTTGATCATATTTCACTTGAATGCCGCTGTAATGACACAACTGCTGTAAATGTGTGTGAATGTCGTGTTGTAGAAGCTTCTGGTGAGATGGAGGATCAGACTCTTACAGTGAGGAAACACACACTCTCTCTCTCTCTCTCACACACACACACTCTCACACACACTGTCATTGGTGTGTGTTCAGGACGCAGAGGATCAGAAGGGGAACACTGGCTCTCCAGCAGAGAAGCTGCTCTCAGTCTCAGATCAAGGTTTGACATTCATCAGGAATCATGAACTGTCAATCATATGATTATACAGCTATGAGAGAGATGTATGAGTGACAGCTTACATCAGATCTGACTGAATGAACTGTAAACTATATTCCAGTGTAGAGTTGGATGTACAGGCACACAAAGATGTAAATAATAGCGATCAGCTGCATGATGATGATGATGATGATGTTGCAGTGTGTGTGGACTGTATGGACATCACGAAGGGTAGTTTGAGAACATCTCTCGCCGCGGCCTCTGGTGCAACTCCTCTCTCTCTCTCTGAGATAGGGAGAACACAGTGGAGAGCGTCCCGATCTCTGGACTGCTCAGCCCGGACCTCACACACAGCCCAGGTGCAACACACACACACAGGTGGACCTCACACACACACAATTGGACCTCACACACAGGTGGGGCTTTAACAGACACACACACATACGCAGAGGTGAAGTGTGTTGAGACAGACAGAAGTGTGTGTGTCCTGTAACAGTCAGTGTGTGTGTGTCTCCGGTCAACAGGCTCAGGGCAGCACAGCAGGACACGGCTCTGACCGAGGTACAGCATCAGGTGTGTGTTCTTCATCCTCCCTGAGATTTAGGTCGTTCTGGATTAGTCCGAGACCCGTTGCACTTCAACCACAAAAATGTAATGGATTGGAGGTCGATTTGCATAAAATGCACAATGATGCTCAAAATTCAAATCTAAAAAATTATATAAAAGTTTTACCAAAACTGATTTTATAAATGTGTACATGTGTATGTGAATGCACACAAAGAGCTTCCCACGATGTGAGCATGTTTAGGCTAGAATTAAAAAGTTAACCAGAAATCTCCCAAAAATATATATTATATATTAAATATTCCGGACCAAAAAAAAGTATTATTTTATGTCTTGGGTCATTTTGACCACGAGGAACGACTGAAGGTCAGCGATCTCCTGATTCTCCCACCAGACGAGTCCGATGAGGAGACGGAAGATCCGGAGCTGGGAAAGGCCATCCGGAAAATGAGGAGACTGGACCGGATTCTGGCTCTCAAGGCGTCAGCGGAGAGAGAGGTGAAGCAGAGGAGCCAAGAGCAGCAACAGAGACTCTGGGGCGAGCTACAGGTGCGTCTCACACACACACACACAAACTATGGACTGAACTCTCAGGTACACACTCACTCACACACTCACTACACCACACACACTCACACACTCACACTCACTCACTCACTCACTACACTCACTCACACACTCACTCACACACACATCACTCACTCACTCACTCACTCACTCACTCACTCACTCATACACACACATCACAGCACTTCACACACACACATGCTTCATTCTTGTGTGTTTGTGACTCATGTTTCAGGCTGTGAGTCTCAGGATGAGCCACAACGAGATGGAGAACACCAGACACGTCTCCTGGCTCTGACCCCTGACCCCTGTGAGTGACCGACACACACCGTGATCATCAGACATGTTTCTGGAGCATCAGATCCTCAGATTAGAGTGATTTGTGAAGGATCATGTGACACTGAAGACTGGAGTAATGATTGATTTGATCACAGGAATAAATTACACTTTACTGTATATTCACATAGAGAACAGATGATTTACATTATAATGATTTTACAATATTACTGTTACTTGTTTACAGCCTTAGTGAGCAGAAGAGACTTCTTAAAAACACAAATTGTACTGATACAAAACGTTTTGACTGGAAGTGTACATGTAAAAAAAATTATAATCAACAAATACTATTTACGCTGCCTAATGAATGTTAAAGAGTGATCATGTGTGCTCCAGCGACAGGAGTGTGAGGCATGAGTTCGTCCCCGTGTTGAGAGACGAGAGGTTCTGGATTGTGAAGACGCACACACCATACACGACACGGTCGGTAACACATCATAACACAAACCTGTGCAATAACCTCATACACACTCGTTCACACACACTTCTTCACGTGTTCCCCAGCTACGTATCTCACTCCTCAGTGAAGTCCATGTTATGGATAAAGTGCTTTAGATAAGTCAGATCAGAAGAGAGAAATATTATATTTATTACATACGCCGCATTGTGACATTAGTTTCATAACATGATTCCCAACAAATTCTAACGGCAAACTGCATTATCTGAGTTATGAAGTATGATTGCAAGTTTTATATCATATCATCAGTGTGTGTGTGTTTCCTGGTGAAATATGATCTGGATGTGTTTCGTATTGTTGATGTTTATGGCTGTGTTACTGAGAGCGACACTAGAGGGCGTCCTGAATGTCATCAATGAATCATGTGTTTGCTCATATTTTTACACTTTAACTTGTGTGTGTGTGTGTGAACAGAGCGCACACAGCTGGAGAGTGTGTGTCAGCAGGCGGCGGACACTCAGGCTCCAGACGGCAGAGCGGGACAGCAAGCGCAGACAAGACTTCGTCCAGAGGAATATCTAGGTGTGGAGGCTCACATGCATGTGTGTCGTGTGTGTGTGTGTGTGTAGGAGTTGTGTGTGATGCTGACAGGCGGCAGCCTCGGGGGGAGGGGCTTCCTCCTCCTGCAAGGCGTTTGATTGGACATAAATGCACTCAGTGCAAGATGATGTCATCAAGAGTTTTGGTCTGTTTTCACGAATCACGAACTAAAGTGCAGAACCAAGAGTCACACCTGAGTTATGAACATAGAGACAGACACAGTTACTGGAGAAGCCAGATGACCCCACTGGCAGATATATTCATATAAAAGCACAAGTTTTAGTCATAAACTCTCTTCATTTTCTTCTATTTCTTCTCCAGTAACTGTGTCTTGAGTTAAGAATGTTTTGATGTTTGTGATGGAAAAACGAAACAGAAACTCTGAGGAAGAACATGTTACTCAAAAAGCGAATGTTTGATCATTCTGATTGACGTGTGTGTGTGTGTCCAGCTTGCAGGAGGCATCGGGCAATTCAGATCCCGCTCACACAACAGGAGAGAGAGAATAGAGGAACTACTGGAGAGATCTGGAAGGAAGAACAGAGTGATCCTGAACTACTGACTGAACCTCAGGTACACGCACGTACACACACACACACACACACACACGACAGGAGAGAGAGAGAATGGAGGAACTACTTCGTAGAGATCTGGAGAGAAGAACAGAGTGATACCTGGACTACTGGCTGAAACACTCACGAGATACACACACACACACACACACACACACACACACACACAGACAGGAGAGAGAATGAGAGGAACTACTGAGAGATCTGGAGGGAAGAACAGAGTGATCCTGGACTACTGCAGCTCGAACCTCAGGTACACACACACACACACACACACACACACACACACACACAACAGAGAGAATAAGAGGAAACTTTTCCAGAAGATTTCATGTCAAGCAGCCCTGTTGATTGTGATGGGTATCCACAACAATCATTCAATTTCACAATATTCAAAGTTCTGCATTTCAGAAATGTCCATAAATCACAGTTAGCTGACAATACAGCTCATTTAAACGAATCCAATAATTAAAGGCAGAGAGCATGATGAGCTCACTGAAGTGATGAATACTTGTTTGTTAACTAATGATTATGACATTTAGAGAGATCTAGATTAGGGTCAGTCTATGGATCTTCTAGAAGTGTCTCATCTGCTCGTCTCCATCTCGGGATAAAGAGAACTGGGACTTTTATCTCACAGTCCTGACTGTGACTGAGTCCAGATCTGACCTCATTATTGTGAGATACAGCTGAACTAATATATTATATCCACTGATTACATGCAGAGTGAGATATTTCAAGCCTTTATTTGATATAATTCTGATGATAATGGATTACAGATTTGAAAACCTTTTCACAATATTCTAATTTTGAATTTGGGGTTTTTACATCTGTAATCCATAATCATCACAATTATAACAAATAAAGGCTTGAAATAACGCACTGTGCATGTAATGAGTCTCTATAATATATTAGTTTCACCCTTTAAATAAATGAACTTTTCCAGGATATTCTCATTTTTCCAGTTTCACCTGTGTTATAAAGTGAGAATTCAAAGTGTTTTATTCCCCGTGGGTTCTGTGGCCGGTGTTGACAATCTCTCCGCCGCAGGATCTGGCCTCTACATCTACAGCTCCTTCTTTCCGCCGCTAACCCTGTTCTGTAATTGTTGTTGTGAAAGCGAGCGGATCGCAGATGCTCTTCCCGACGGAAGCTTCCTGTTATTGCAGGAGCTGTGGATGTTCAGCAGATGTTTGATGTCGTTTGGACTCGCAGCTCATTTCTGACAAAATGAAGTCTCTCTGTGTGTGTGTGTGTGTGTGTGTGTGTGTGTGACTCTTTGACCCCAGAAGACGCACAGCAGGATCAGTACTGAAATATTCCAGTTTGGGAGTAAATCGTTCAGCAGAAGGAGGTAAGTCCTGGGAAACCCTTCAAAACAGCCAAATATTTACAAAGAGTATTTAATTACAATTGTCTAATTGAAAATGTAAAATTTCTAGAATTTTCAATTTTCAAGTTTTTTCAAACAACAAAAAATGTCATATCATGAAATTTTTTGTTTGTTGAAAAACTAGAAAATTCTAGAAATTTTGACATTTTCTTGATAAAAACTAGGCCAAAATTATACAATAAAATATCATTTATTGAACAATAATAGCCATTCTGAACATTGTTTTTAATATATTATCAAATACGTTGTAATGTGTGTTTTGAAGATGCCTTATATCTGTAACTTATATTAACAGTTCTTTAAATACTTAAAGATATTGTTCTATAAGTGCGATCTCTGGTTTTAGTCCCTGAAAACCAAAAAAGTAGTGCATGAAAAGTCCTGGAATAACTTCTCTTCTCTGATGATGTGCGGGGCTATGAAACGGCATCATCATCATGTATTTATATAGTTTGTCTCATCTTTCTTGCATATATTTACTATTTAATGGTCCATTTAAGTCATGTGACCTCCAACAATCAACACTTCTTATTATCTTTGTTCTTGTGTTTTTGTTTTACAAGTCTTGTGACTAATGCAGATTTTCAGACCAAAGCCTGACTTTTCTCGGTACGGTCCAGTGATGTGTCTCAGAAGTGTTCATATATAAATCACAGTTAGCTATAAAAGTCTCATTCAAAGAGTGTAATAATTTCAGGGCAGAAGGATGAGCTCATTCAGCAGAGTACGTGTTCCTCTGAGCTCACGCTCGTTATATGGAGATCTGTAATGATCCTGCACGTGGGCAGAGGGACAAGGCTGACCTCACGCTCGCCGCTCGGCCTGATGGGAGATTTGCTCAGTGGGAAACAGAAGGACGTTAGTCAAGACTTAGATATTTGGCTTGAACGGGATGTTGGACGAGCGATCAGAATACAGTGTGAACGTCCAGAAGCAGATGCCAGATGCAGAAGAAAAAATCTGTGACCGATATTGAAATTAAGGAATAAAAGCGTTATTGAGAAGCTTTCAGTCGAGTTGAACGAGTTTGCTTCACGGTATATAAAGCCTGTGGAAAATAATCTTGATTTTCAATGAATCAAGATGATTTTTCTGACCCAGTTGGCAGATGTTCTTATTTTAAGCACAAACTCACTTCATTTTAATACATAAAACAAGACTTAAAGTCCCCTGTGGTGTAAACCCAGCGTTTAATGTTGTTTATGTGTGTATGTGGTGTGTTTAATACGCTTTAACACACACCGTGTGTAAGTTGATAAGTGGACAGCATTGCTGAGTATTTCCTCCTTAAAACTGCAGTGAACCAAAGACAGTCTCAAACACACGCTTTGAAATCGTGATGTCACAAACCACCTTGTAACCAATCAGATCGACGTGTGATCGTCAACCAGTGAGTGAGTGGAGGCGGGGCTCATTTGCCATATTCATAGAACTGCGCATACTAAATGAGGAGAGGTGTCGAGTTACATTCAAGATGTATTGAGACATTTTTTCAAGGAAGAAACGTTAAATATGTAATTTTGGTGATCAATGATGAGCTTCAAGGGATACAGCTTTTGACCTCAGAGGACTTTAATGTCCCCAGTCATCTTGCGTTTTACAGTAAATGTGTCCTGAGTTACCGTAACCCTGTGGTGCGCGTCGCTTTGAAGTTGTTGTTTTTTTGTCAAATGAAACGAATGTTCTAATTTTTCAGTTTGAGAATCTTTTTTAAATATTTTTTTTGATAATCTCACTGTTTTTATAATCCATTTATTCACTTTTTTTAACGTTGAAAATAAAAATGTAATTTCCACCTTAAACTGTGGTAAATCTCGAACGCTTTAGAGCGACAGGCTGAAGTTTGATCTCTTCTCACAGACGACACTCGGCGGATTATTGCTGAAGTGAAAAAAGTGAACTTAAAGTTACAAAATTTTACGTGTATTGTTATGAAAAATGCACAAAATATTATTTTGAGTTATTTTATGAAATATATTTTGAAAACATGCTTTACTCAAACTGAGAAACCAAATCCATAACTGTAAACAAGTGTGTGTTCCACATGAGTCTGATATCTCAGTAAAGGAGCGTTCGGTGAGTGTGTGTTCGACTGCAGTTCCACACGCGTTCACTAGAGGAAACTCTTCATTCGGCTCCAGTGCGACGTTTCTGAGTGCGAGCGGGACTGTTCTCACAGCACCATTACACTGCTCACATCATGGCCAGGGTGTGTGTGTGTGTTTCACACAGCAAGTGCAAAACCTTCACAGAGAGTCGTACCGTTCCGATGAGATTTTTTTTTTTAAACGTCATTTGTGCTGGAAAAGAGTTCTAGTTGCAGATAATGTTGATCAGGTCTGTGTTGATTGTCATGTGACTCATGTCTCTGAGTTTCTCTGTGTGTTCCAGTGTCTGGCCGCCAGTGAAGGCTTCAGTCCCGACTCGTCTGAACTCCACAGTCTACGGCTCATGCGACTCCAGGCTTCAGCTGCTACTCCTGTTCATCACTTCCTGTCTGTGAGAAGCCAGCTGCTCAGAACACACTCCGTCTCAGGTGCGGCCTGTTCCACTAAGGTCCTCCTCACCTGTCTCGTCACTCGCGTTCAGTGTTGGGTGTAGCTAATGACTATTGAGGTTTTTCTGTTAGCGGATCTTAAGTTAATCACTGATGATCTCTACAGACGGAAGTGAATCAATCAGAACTAACTTTATCTGTTATCACAAAGAATATTAAATAATATAAGATAAAAATAAGAGTAATATGGTACTTTTAGAGGTAAATAAAATCAAAAATACCTCCAAAATGAAAATAAAAACCAGCCTCCTTCATCTATACTGCAGTTTACAGGTGTTTTATATATGGAGCAGTTTAATCCAGTAACAAACAGCAGGTTGATCTGAATCGTAATAAACTGATATAAACACACGCATCTGGACTGGATCTGTGATGTGCTCATGACGAGCTCATCTCCACACCGGGCCAAGGCTGGAGAAGGGTCGTAAATACAGGACGCTGGAGCTTCATCTCTGGAGTGAAACTCTCCCGGTGACGCCGGCTCTGGCGAAAGCCTTCCTGATGTCATGATTTTCCAGGACTGAGGCTTGAGTTTCTGTTGCTTCAGTCGCTCACGTTCAACGACCAGTGAGAATCTCTGATTACCACCAAAACCACGAGCGGATCCTGTTCCTGCTTCTGTTCCTAACTATTCCTAAAGTCCCTTTAGGCAATCACTGGATCTCTTAAATCTCATCTTTGATCAACCAAAATGACAATTTCCTTCACGCCTTTAACCCCTTAACTGTCACTTGCCCGTATACAGGCAACCTAACTTTTCTTCACTATATTACTATTAAATCCTGAATCTAGTCACGACAAACTGTATATCATTGGAAAGGTCTAAGACTCCTAAACAGATATTTTAGGTCTGTTTTTTTTCTTACAAATTAGGAATGAAGAGTAATATATGAATTTATGACAAGAGTGCGCCTCAAAAAAAAAAAAAATCGAACGTCATTACAGGAGTTTTCTGACCTTTGTCACAAAAAGTCGACGCACACACTTTTAATGATTGAAACTTTGTTTTTTAGTGCTAAAGGTTCATAATAAAACATAATTGGTATTTGTCAATAAAAAAAGATAAAATTATATTTTAAAAAGTAAGGTTAAGAAGTCCTCTATAAAGTATAATAATATATACACTCACCGGCCACTTTATTAGGTACACCTGTCCAACTGCTCGTTAACACTTAATTTCTAAGCAGCCAATCACATGGCGGCAACTTAGTGCATTTAGGCATGTAGACATGGTCAAGACAATCTCCTGCAGTTCAAACCGAGCATCAGTATGGGGAAGAAAGGTGATTTGAGTGACTTTGAACGTGGCATGATTGTTGGTGCCAGAAGGGCTGGTCTGAGTATTTCAGAAACTGCTAATCTACTGGGATTTTCACGCACAACCATCTCTAGGGTTTACAGAGAATGGTCCGAAAAGAAAAAACATCCAGTGAGCGGCAGTTCTGTGGGCGGAAATGCCTTGTTGATGCCAGAGGTCAGAGGAGAATGGCCAGACTGGTTCGAGCTGATAGAAGGGCAACAGTGACTCAAATAACCACCCGTTACAACCAAGGTGGGCAGAAGAGCATCTCTGAACGCACAGTACGTTGAACTTTGAGGCAGATGGGCTACAGCAGCAGAAGACCACACCGGGTGCCACTCCTTTCAGCTAAGAACAGGAAACTGAGGCTACAATTTGCACAAGCTCATCGAAATTGGACAATAGAAGATTGGAAAAACGTTGCCTGGTCTGATGAGTCTCGATTTCTGCTGCGACATTCGGATGGTAGGGTCAGAATTTGGCGTCTACAACATGAAAGCATGGATCCATCCTGCCTTGTATGAACGGTTCAGGCTGGTGGTGGTGGTGTCATGGTGTGGGGAATATTTTCTTGGCACTCTTTGGGCCCCTTGGTACCAATTGAGCATCGTTGCAACGCCACAGCCTACCTGAGTATTGTTGCTGACCATGTCCATCCCTTATGACCACAATGTACCCAACTTCTGATGGCTACTTTCAGCAGGATAATGCGCCATGTCATAAAGCTGGAATCATCTCAGACTGGTTTCTTGAACATGACAATGAGTTCGCTGTACTCAAATGGCCTCCACAGTCACCAGATCTCAATCCAATAGAGCATCTTTGGGATGTGGTGGAACGGGAGATTCGCATCATGGATGTGCAGCCGACAAATCTGCGGCAACTGTGTGATGCCATCATGTCAATATGGACCAAACTCCCTGAGGAATGCTTCCAGCACCTTGTTAAATCTATGCCACGAAGAATTGAGGCAGTTCTGAAGGCAAAAGGGGGTGCAACCCGTTACTAGCATGGGGTACCTGATAAAGTGGCCGGTGAGTGTATATATATTTTTTTATTATTATTATTATATCACATATTTTAGTAGTTATCATAAATTAGGTATCATTTGAAAGCTTACAAACTCCAGAATTCATCCTGTGAAAGCCGTTTGAAATTGGATGTTGCATTACCATAGAAACAGTATTTTTATTAGGCTTCCTCCCTTTTGGGCATCATCTTTCATAATTTATTATGAAAATCTTTTCTAATCTTGACAAAACACACATTGTCAGAAAGGTCTGAGTCTCCAGGTTCCATATTTAGTGACAGAAGTGATATTTGGATAGAAATTTATTAATTTGTTATGGCAGAATGCATACAATTAAATTCAATGGCACCCGGTGGCTATTTTTGGTACTACGACTAAACAAAATCTCATGGGAACTTCAATTTTTGTGATATCAACTTCAAATTTGGAACACAACTTGGTTAGATATATAGCTTTCATTTTATAGTAAAACATATTTTGTAAAATAAACAAAAACTTTTTCATACTTTAATTTTTTGAAGTGCTTTCACTTTAGTAATAATCTGCTGATTGTTTTCTTTAAAACAAGATCAAACGTAGGTCTATATTCCAAAGCATTCTTGAATTACAACCATTTAAGTTTTTATAGTGCATTTTTAGGTCAGTCATCAAAAAGGGGGGTGACGGGTAAAGGGTTAAATATATTGAATGTAACCCGACACTCTCGCCTTATTTAGTATGCCCGGTTCTATGAATATGCAAATGAGCCCCGCCTCCACTGACTCACTCACTGGTTGACGATCACACGTTGATCTGATTGGTTACAAGGTGGTTTGTGACGTCAGAAAAACCAGCGATTTCAAAGCGTGTGTTTGAGACTGTCTTTGGTTCACTGCAGTTTTAAGCAGGAAATACTCAGCAATGCTGAACACTTATGAACACACACACGGTGTGTGTTAAAGCGTATTAAACACACCACATACACACATAAACAACATTAAACACTGGATTTACACCACAGGGGTCTTTAAAATCAAGAGGCATTTACTTGAGAAGCTAAGTGACTGAAGTCATTATATTACTGAAAAGTAAAGTGAGTTTGTGCTTAAAACAAGAGCAGATATCTGGCAACGGGGTCAGAGAAATACACACGTCTTCCCTTTGAAATGAAACTTCTGACAAACTCACTTCATTTTTCAGTAAACTCGACTCACATCAAAATACAAGCAAAATGACTTCAGATATTGAGAATGTTTAGATATCTGGACTGGAAACCAGAGTAAGTGTGTGTGTGTGTGTGTGCTGGCTCTGCTCCTGCTTCCACGTCGGCGAACACGAGATGGTGTTTGAGAGAGGAGTGCTCCGGTCAGTGTGGGTTATACACCAGTATAGCGTTTCTAAACCTTTTCAATTCCTTTGTAGTTTTAGTCATTTTGCCATTTTTTATTTCTAACATTGCCATGTTTTTAAAAGACGTCTCTTTTGCTCACCAAGGCCATGTTTATTTAATCATCTGTTCTCTAGTGTAATTTATTCCTGTGATCAAATCAATCATTACTCCAGTCTTCAGTGTCACATGATCCTTCACAAATCACTCTAATATGAGGATCTGATGATCAACACACAGTTATGATTATTATCAGTGATAAACTGTTATTTACATTGTTATATTTCAGGATTCCTTGATGAATAGAACATTGAAAAGAACAGCATTTATTTGAAATAGAATCTTTAAGATAATTCAGCTTTAATCACAGGAATAAATTACATTTTAAAATATATTTTTGTGTGTGTGTGTGTGTTTTTATAATAAACAAATCATATAATCAAATAAACACAGCTTTGGTGAGCAGAAGAGACGTCTCACCGAATCCCAAACTCTTGACTGGTAGTGCAGCTGTAGATTCAGTTTTGTCGATTCAGTGCTTCGACTTATTTCAGTTCTATTCTAGATGACGCATTTACAGAACAAACGTGTGTTTAGTGGTTGTGAGCGGCAGACGGTGGACTTGATGAACACACACGCATGTGACAACAAGCTGCAGTCTTTCCTTCCCATGAACACTTTCAGTTTCTTACCAGTGCTTTTGCCCATCACTGAGAACAGAGAACATAGAGGTGTCAATCAAAGAGACAAAGCAGGAAGTGACATCAGTGTCAGCAGGTCATCACTACAAGAGTACACACACACACACACACACACACTACTCCTGTCTGCTTGGTCTGCACGTAACTTGGATTTATCGGCCCGTTTTAATCTCACTGTAAGTTTTATGTATGTTTGAGACTTGTGCCACGTGACTCCGAATCAAATCAACCTGAAACTTCACTTGTTATTAAATGATTCCACAAGATGACGTTTTCCATTTGCTTTTTAGTTACTCAGGAAATTAAATCTCATGACTGTTCTTTAGGGGAGTCTGGAGGAGAACGCCGGTGACCGAGTCCTGTGGGACGCCAGATCGAGACGAGAAGAAGAGAAACGCCTGAGAGAAATCCAGCAGGAGCTGCAGATCCTGGAGGAGAGAAGCGTGAGTTCAGACCAATCATTCGAACTCAGATGACTCATTTAGACCCAGATGACTCTGTTTATGAGTTCAGACCAATCATTCGACTCAGATGACTCATTTAGACCCAGATGACTCTGTTCATGAGTTCAGTCCAATCATTCGACTAAGACGACTCATTTAGACCCAGACGACTCTGTTCATGAGTTCAGTCCAATCATTCGAACTCAGATGACTCATTTAGACCCAGACGACTCTGTTCATGAGTTCAGTCCAATCATTCGACTCAGACGACTCATTTAGACCCAGATGACTCTGTTCATGAGTTCAGAACAATCATTCGACTAAGACGACTCATTTAGACCCAGACGGACTCTGTTCATGAGTTCAGTCCAATCATTTCGACACAGATGACTCATTTAGACCCAGACGACTCTGTTCATGAGTTCAGTCCAATCATTCGACTCAGACGACTCATTTAGACCCAGATGACTCTGTTCATGAGTTCAGAACAATCATTCAACTCAGACGACTCATTTAGACCCAGACGACTCTGTTCATGAGTTCAGTCCAATCATTCGAACTCAGACGACTCATTTAGACCCAGACGACTCTGTTCATGAGTTCAGTCCAATCATTCGACTCAGACGAACTCATTTAGACCCAGATGACTCTGTTCATGAGTTCAGGCCAATCATTCGACTCATTCCACTCAGACGACTAATTTAAACCCAGACGACTCAGTTCATGAGTTCAGATCATTCAACTCATTCCACTCAGACGACTCAGAAGACTCATTTAAACCCAGGCGACTCAGTTCATAAGTTCAGACCAATCATTTGACTCATTACACTCAGACGACTCAGTCCATGAGTTCAGGCCAATCATTCGACTCATTCCTCTCAGAAGACTCATTTAAACCCAGACGACTCAGTTCATGAGTTCAGACCAATCATTCGACTCATTCCACTCAGACGACACAGAAGCCTCATTTAGACCCAGACGACTCAGTTCATGAGTTCAGACCAATCATTCGAACTCATTCCACTCAGATGACTCAGAAGACTCATTTAAACCCAAAAGACTCAGTTCATGAGTTCAGACCAATCATTCGAACTCATTCCACTCAGACGAACTCATTTAGACCCAGACGACTCAGTTTATGAGTTCAGACCAATCATTCGACTCATTCAGACTCAGACGACTCATTTAGACCCAGACGACTCTGTTCATGAGTTCAGAGCAATCATTCGACTCATTCCACTCAGACGACTCATTTAGACCCAGACAACTCTGTTCATGAGTTCAGACCAATCATACAACTCATTCAGACTCAATTCATGAGTTCATACAACTCATTTAGAATCAGTTCATGAGTTTATGCTGTTTTCTCTATTTCTACTCAACTTCATAAAGGATGTTGAACTAGATCACTCAAATCAAACTCAATATCCAAAATGTGATCTAGATCATATGAAGTTGTATTGAAAAATGATCTAACTAATCTCTCGGTTATTAAACCGGTCATGTGATCATTGGTCATCGTTTACTCTCTCCTTCAGTGTCCTTTATCTGTGTGTCCTGATCCAAACACACACTACTTCAGTAGTTCAGTGTTGTGTGTGAAGGTCAGAGATGATGACAGTGAATCGGTCACTGGTGAACATTTGCTCTGTTTCGGCTCATTGCTGTCGAGGAGTCACAGAGGGTTTATAACGGAGTGTGTGAGTGTGTGTGAAGGTCGTCACACTGTTCACAAGTATTTCACACGTGTCTGTGAGTGTGTTCAGCCATCGTTCACACCGCTGTAAACACTCCTCACGTGTGCACACACATCTGTGTGAGTCTCTGAGGGGCAAACACCGTCACTGATCCAGAACACACACCAGTCTGAGAGCAGGAGCTAATATCTGCCAATCGAGTCAGAAAACACACCTAACTCCATTTCTCCTCTCAGGCGCAGTGTGTGTCGGAGGACGAGCTGAGGAACCTCCTGCTGGAGTGTGAAGACGAGCTCCAGCGCGGACACACACCCCTGGGAGAACACGGAGCGGCGCGCATGACATGAAGAAGAATGCTCTTCTGTTTTATATTTTGCAAAGTGCTTTTAAAGTTGCACAATAAGTGCATGAAAGTGTGTTTGTCATTGTGTCTCTGATGTGTTTGCCAGCGTCAGTATCTCAATCAGACTGAAGAACACACAAAGTGGAAAAAATAAAATGTTCCTTTTCAAAAATCAAAGCAATGTGTCTTTTTATTCATATCATGAGCTTTTGATTAAACTCCCTAAAAATGTATGGATCAAATCCATGAACTGAACAGCCTGACCTCGTTCTTTTCTTTCCTCATAAGTGGGTCAGAGGACCGAGATAACCTCGAGTTACGGCTCATGAACATCACACTACACGCACGACTGTTCAAAATACACGATTTTAAAGAAATTCATTTTATCCAGCATTAAATTGAACAAAAATGACAAGATTTCTAATTCAAATAAATGCTGCTTTAAAATTTGCACAAAAATACTATTTTCAATTTTTACAAGTTCACTTTTTTCAACTTTTTTTTAAAAGAGATCAAACTCTTCAGTCCAAAGCATTGAAGATTTACCAGTTTAAGTTGGACATGAATAAATGGATTATAAATACAGCGTAAATACAAAATATTGAATAAAAAACATTATCGAAGTAAAATATAGAGCAATCATTTCATTGAAATTTTGAGAAAAGTCATTTTTCAGGGACAAGCAAAACAAAGTCCCGAGATGAAGCGGTGTGTGTGTGTGTGTGTGTGTGTGTGTGTGTGTGTGTGTGTGTGTGTGTGTGTGTGTGTGTGTGTGTGTGTGTGTGTGTGTGTGTGTGTGTGTGTGTGTGTGTGTGTGTGTGTGTGTGTGTGTGTGTGTGTGTGTGTGCTGCAGGCGGAGGGTCACGCCGGTGAACTGGTGTCGTGTTCACTCTCCGGCATTCCCAGCATTCCTGACCTTGAAGGTGAACCGTGCGCTTGTGGATAAATGAACCCAGGATTAAGTGTGAAAGATTGAGAGGATACACGAATCCTCTTTTGACCAAATTAGCCTCTATTGTACCAGTAATCATAAGCCAAACCACAGCCACTGACCCTGGAGTTAAAAAGGGGTCATGAACTGGCTTTTTAAATTTTATTATATTATTGTCTAAGGTCAGCTTATGACGTTCGCTTGGTTTTTGCGATCAAAATGAGTAAGTAATAGACTATTTTGTACCCAAGTTGTGAGCCTACCTGAAAAACAGCCCACTGCTGTGAGTGGACAACAGTTTTGCACATTATAATGAGTTTAACTCACCCGTCGGTGCTCGAGGGGGAAACGTCCAATGTTGTAAAATGGCAACCGGATTCGACCATACATGTTCGACCCAGAGTCCGTGTGTTGCACAATTCCAGTCAGATCCAATATAGACGGCACAGCGCGTTCTTTACTCTTCTTAATCGGTCTGCAAATCCAGTCTTGTTTACAAAACAATCCTCAGTGAAATGAAGCGAACAGACGACGATGAAGTTGGATCAGCTGGAAGTCTGGAACGTCATTAAAAATAAAGTTTGAAGCTATGCAGCGACTGTCTTCTTCCACAACCAGGAAGTTCGCTGGTTCGGCGGCAACCAATCGGAATGTAGAAGTGTTCCGTTTGAGAGAATTCCAGAGAACGCAGTCCTGTAAACTTTGGTTCCGGCCACATTAGTTCCCAAGCAAAATAGAGGAGGTTGATCATTTGAATTTGATAAGAGGGCGCGCAACACTATTTATAGGCAAGATTTTCGTGCTAGAACACTTTTTCAGCGGGAATGCAAATTATTATAGTACTTAACCATGAACACAAAAGCCACACCACACACAAAGCCACACCACACACAAATGGCTTTTAATTTGTTTATTTCATTAGCAAACACGCCTTGCTTTTGGCTTGCTTAGTTGGGGTTATTTATTATTTAATATTTAACTATATTATTGATCTGTGTTGTACTACTTTTATGTTATCACTGTGAAGCTGATTTGACACAATCTGTATTGTAAAAAGCGCTATATAAATAAATGTGACTTGACTTGACTTGACTATAATTTTAAAGTTATTTCCATCGATCAATTTTCTGCAAAAATAACGACCGACATGCTTGTTTGCTTTGTGGCCCCTTTAAATACCGTTTTAAAAAAGATCACGCATTCGATCTACGTCAGAGCATCAGAGCGTCCACGAATCTTTCCACGGCGTCGTTGACAGAGCGGCAAAAGCGAATTTTGCGGTGTGAACGTACGTTAATGCGCGAACCGGTGGGCGGGGCTAAACCGGCCGTGTTAACTGCGGGGGTGGGGTTTTATCCTCTTTGTCGTCAGAGGCTGGTGTCAATAAAAGCTTTTATTGGACTAACAAGGACGTTTTCAGTTCTGAAACTTACAGGATATTCTTATAATATGATGACCTCTTAGATGTCAAAAGCTCAAGGAAAGTGATTGATTTCTCAGTTCATCACCACTTTAAAATCCACTGCATTTCTAGATAAACGTTGAGATTTATAGACCTTATGCACCAGATAAACGTGGGCGCCGTCATCTTCAGAATATTGTCTTTGAACTTCTGGTTTTGCGGTCGCTCTGTATATTTCTATGGCATCGCTGTCGAGGACTAATTAGCTGGTGAAGTGGATTTACTTATTGTAGAGTTAACAAAAGTTATCATGAGCATTGTAATGCTTATCATAAGCATTGTAAAGCAGATGTCTTAACAAATGTCGACCAGGAATTTTTTTAAGAGCAGTTCATTCATACCTGTGCAAGATCGCTGTCAAAATACAGACCGGAAGGTAAAAGACAACGAGCGCAGAGCTGAAAAGGGGCGGGGCTACATAAGGTCTATAGAGTAAAATCAGGCCTTCTGACTAATTTAAGATGAACATGTCATGGAAAGATGATTCTGGAGTTTAAAGTCACTGAAAAGCACTTTACTCAAAAGTTTTTATTGTGATTTTACAAAATGATTGATAAGAATTGAACAACATTATTGAATAAAACTGGTAACAATACTGACATTGAAGCATCCATAAAAAACAAAGAAAATCCTCATCAGTGTGCAAACAGTTTATACAAATTCTTCCAATGTCAGGTTACAGTTCATTATAAATTATTTAAATAGCATATATTTACACATTAAAATAGAAAAAAAAACATTACCAATAACTTATTTTAAAAAGACATCAATTAGGCACAAACTATTTATATTAACAACTTTCCATTCATGTTCTACTGGGGCATCTCATCTAAAATAAAAAAATATTGTATTATTTACAGAAGAAATGTTTCACTACATACAGTAGCTCTAAAACAACACAGAACTGACTTATAAATGGCACTAATATCATTTGAAGAGTTCAGATGCAAAAGCCTCTAAATGCCATTTGAAATTTTCTTCTAAAATGACCATTTTATCAAGCTTGTATATTTAAATTCAGTAATTTCACTTAAATGACAATTAATAGGTAATCTTCATTGCCATTTAAGTGAAATTACTGAACTTAAATATACAAGCTTGATAAAAATGATCATTTTAGAAGAAAATTTCAAATGGCACTTAGAGGCTTTTGCATCTGAACTCTTCATTTGTAATTTTTGTTGAGTTCAATTCTAGAACAGTGAGGTAATATGAAGTAAGCTCCTCCTGGCCTGAAGGAGGCGCTCTCAACGCTCCAGTTCTGTGTTAGTTTCGGTAATAAGTGGCTCTGAGACGAGTTCTCAACCCTATAAATAAACCACAGAAGTGCGCCTTGGTAATATCTCATTTAGGCTTGTTTAGAACCACAAAAGCTCTGAAGCTCGAATCTAAGACATTTGAACACAAAGATCCTTCCAGCCCTGAGAAAGACTCTATACACAGTGAAATGAAGACTCTGTGGTTCTGATTGAAAGCAGAAGGGGCGTTTATGGAAAAACAAGCCTGGATCATTGAGTCCTGGAGATCTGGACGTCTCAACGACAAACGTTCATGCAGAAGAAGATGCTTTCACGAAGCCCGTCGATCCTGTGCATCAACAGTTCCTCCTGTGGGATCTCGAAGCCAACAGAGGCTTTACTTCAGTTCGTGAGCGACTGGTCCACAGCAGATCTGAGGTTACAGAAGAGCTTCCCTTTACACACCAAACGAACACGAAGCAAGAAACTGACTGAGAATCCCATTGAGATTGGAGGAGACCGATGAAGAGTTATAACACACATTTAAACCGACAGAAAGCAGAAGATAGCGGGCCGTCCTTCGGGAAAACAACGATGGGGTCGTTATACATCTGCAAGAGAGTGGAAAAACACTCATGAGCTTTGATAGAACAACATTATTCTTTAAAGGTGACATATTATGCCAAGATGTAATATAAATCTATGGCGTCCCCAGAATGTATGTGTGAAATTTCAGCTCAAAATACCAGATCATTTATTACAGCTCGTCAAATTTGCCCCTTGAACAAAAACTTGTGTGTGTCCCTTTAAATGCAAATGAGCTTTAGCTCCACCTCTGCTCAGAAAAGGCCGGAGCCTTCACACAAGACTCCGGCAATAACAACACAGGCCAGTCTCATTGGACTTGAGAACAGTTTCAGGCGTCGCTGGATCTTCTCCAGTGCGTTAGAACTGGGCTCTGAACCCAATGTCGCTGGTGTGTGTGAGAGTGCTGATTAATGGCCGGGAATATTATAATGAGATAATCTTCATACGTCAGAAGGAGCAAAATCTGACCGGCTTATTGTTTGTCATGCTTTCAGAGAAAGGCTCACCAGCACACAGTTACTGGGTTTCACTGTTCACGTTTTCTCGTTTGGTAGATGCACAGAGGACCCGATTATAGCACTTACACACATAAAAAGTCATATTTTTATGATATTTCATCATCTAAATGAGTTACCTCTGCATTCGTATTTGAGGTCTGAGAAGTAAACCATCTCTTGGGAGAAGACGAAGAGGCCAAGTCTTCCTCCAGCGTAGGTCATGTCATGAATGCTTCCTGAATCAGCCATGACTTTCTTGCCCTCATACATAATAACTCTGGAGAGAAACAAAAGAAGACGAGTGAGTAAAGCTGCTTTAGCTGTTGGTTAGTTACCAAGACCAATCTTGATCTGAGGTAATCCACACTTACCTGATGTGTCCAGTTTTGGGCCTGTGGATCAGGTGCCATCTGTAGGCAGTGTAATCCTTCCAGCCAATGTTCTTGGGGTCGTGCCAAAGGGTGCGCACCTGCAAACGGTTCAAATAAGATGAGCGGATATTTAAAAAAACTAAGTCACTTGGACATTCAGCTTGAGAATGACACATACTTGTCCTTCGGTGTCTCCGGTGTGCCACAAAGCGTTCCTGAGAATGTTCGCCCGGTCCCGTAGTGGAGTTAACGACTTTAATGGACAGTCCAGAGTAACCCTGGGCTTTGGTGGGCGTATGGGACCAGTAGGTCTGAGTGATCTGCTTCCACATCACCACATAGAAACGTGAACTGGACTGGTAGCCAAACACAAAGCCGACGTAGTCGTCGTCACGGTCCGTGTTGATGAAGAATGTGCCGCTGAAGTCCACGGCATTGAACTCATCATAACCTGAGGAACAAGAAGAACATTAACGGATGATTTACTCTACGTCTTCCAAGATGTTCATGTGTTTCTTTCTTCAGTGGAAAAGAACATTTTTGAGGAAATTTTCCAGGATTTTGACTCCAACGGGTCCAGATGTGAGTTTCAGTGCAGCTTCAAAGTCTCGACGCGATCCAGCCGAGGAATAAGAGTCTGTTCTTGACAAACCATCGTTCATTGAAGAAAGAAACACATGGACATCTTGGATGATGTCGGGGAGAGTAATAGATGTAGAACATGTTCATCGCTCTCAAGCACTTACCGACAGCAATGCCGGGATCACAGTTGACGGTCTGCAGAAGCTCTTTGCCCTGGTGACGGACGACCCAGTTGGGGTCAATTTGGGAAGTTCCAGTGGGATCAAGGGGAACCATCTGGAATCTGCGGAAATCGGTTTCACTGATGGCAAAGTTCTCCGGGCAAACATCGAAAATATCTGGCACGTTATCTTGGTCAAAGTCGTCCTTGCAAACGTCACCTCGGCCATCGCCTGGACAGGAGAAAAGAAGGTTATTCTGGCACGAATTTGGATTATACAGAACATGAACTGAAATCCACAGCAGTGTGTTCCACTCACCGTCCGAATCCAGCTGATCGGGGTTAAAGGCGAGTCTGCAGTTGTCTTTGTCGTCAGGTACGCCATCGTTGTCATCGTCATGATCGCAGGCGTCTCCTTTGCCGTCCTTGTCGTGATCGGCCTGGTTGGCGTTGGGGATGTAGGGGCAGTTGTCGAGGTTGTTCTGATGTCCATCCTCATCGAATGTCTTGGTTGCTGTCACACTTGTCTCCAACGTTGTCAGAGTCAGAGTCAATCTGTGAATCAAACCAACTTTATTAATATAGCACTATGCAATCCAAAAGCCAATGGTAACAAAGGAGAAAATGCAAGCCTTCATCATCTGCTAGTCATGGTCTTAAAAACCGTGTAGAAGAACCTCACCTGGTCCGGGTTGTGCTCCAGCGGGCAGTTGTCACAGTGGTCGCCGACTCCGTCCCGGTCGGTGTCTCTCTGGTCAGTGTTGTACACATATGGACAGTTGTCCTTCTCATTCAGAATGCCTGGAGAAATCAATTCCAGTGTCACACCTATGATTCCCAACAGTGGTTTCTATGTCCTTTGTGAGTGCCAGATTCATGAGGTGTGACTCACCGTCTCCATCGATGTCTATGGCACACGCATCACCCTCGCCGTTGCTGTCGGTGTCGGTCTGTTCTGGATTGCTGTCGTACGGGCAGTTATCGCATGCGTCGCCAACTTGATCGCGGTCCTGGTCGTACTGTCTTGGGTTGAAGATGAACGGGCAATTGTCCTGTAAGAACCAGCCAAGTCAGAGATGGAAACAGAAGGTAAAAAAACATCTGGATCCATTCTCCGGCAATTTTATAAATACTTCCACAAAGCACTAAAACGAATGTCTTAAGTGATATGCCATGGACGTTTGGGACACAGCTGTGCAGGAATCCAGCGTTTGGCTGCGAGACGCCGACTGTTTGTTTGCCCTGTCAAGTTTTTTGGCTGAATTATGGATGTTAAACCAAGGGATCCAGCCAGGCTGGACGGGAGCCAGCACAAAACGCTTTATTTATTTGCTACTGGCAATGTTTCTTTCTCTCTTTTGTTCACTCTGTTCTTTCTTTTCAAGTCAGTAACATGCTATTTCTAAATGCTTTTGCAGAAGAAGAATGTGTTTACGACTTACCCCGTCATCAGGGATCCCATCATTGTCATCATCACTGTCACAAGCATCTCCAGTTCCATCTTTGTCATAGTCTTCTTGCCCAGAGTTGGGAAGGTCAGGACAGTTGTCCTAAAATACGAGATGTGTTGATGAAGATTTTATAACCTCGTTGTATAACGGTGTAATACAGTGAGGAAATGTCCGCATACCTTCTTGCAGTGGTAGGTGGCGTTTTCCACACAGAGGAGGTCCGTGTTTGGCCAGCCGTCTAGGTCCGGGTCTTCTCCGCAGATGTAACCGTTCCCAGCATAGCCTGGTTTACATTCGCAGCGGTACATGATGTCGGAGAAGATGCCCAGGTAGATGCAGTTGGCATTCTTATTACAGTCATGGCTGTGGTCCTCACATGGGTTTCTAGGTGTGCAGACCTGTAAGAAAGTTGAGTTTATGGAGGAGGTTAGCACTTCCTGAAACAAAACCTGTCCCTTCCTATTGTTGCCACTGTTATAGACTGCTCTAACCTGTTTATTGGCAACGGCTTGCTCTGTTCCCCGGCCGAAGGGCTGTTGTCCGGAGTAGCGCAGTGGGCAGGGCAGGCAGTTGTATCCTGGTTCTGTGTTCTCGCACTGATGGACTCCATTGAGCACAAAACAGGCATCGGGAACTTCTTTGCACTGCAGATACCAAAGAATAGTTAGAAACACCAGTATCTCTATTTAGAAGTGTCCAACTCATTGGCATGACAGTCTCACCTCATCAATGTCTTGGCAGTGGATTCCGTCCCCAGTGTATCCCACCGGACACTCGCCGCACTTCCAGGAGCCGTCGGGGAAGCTGGTGCATTTGGCGCCGGCGAAGCATGGGTTGGAGAGACATCCATCTGTTCATGATAGAGTGGAAGTCTGTTATTTATCTTAAGCTTGATCCTTAAAGGTGACATATAATGCCCCTTTTCACAAGATGTAATATAAATCTATGGTGTCCCCAGAATGTGTGTGTGAAGTTTCAGTGTGTGAGTCAAAATTTGCCCCTTTTTGGGTGAAGAAAAACATGCCAGAGGACCTAATTACAGCACTTAAACATGTATAATGTGAGATTTGTATGATATGTCCCCTTTAACAATGAAGCATGTCTCACCAACGGGACACGACTGGGCGTTGCACATCCGGCTTCCTCTGGAGTCGCCCAGGCATTCTTTTCCACCATGTTTGGGAGCGGGGCTGTTGCACAAACGGTGTCTGCGCTGAAGTCCTCCGCCACACGTGACGGAGCAAGAGTCCCATGGTGACCAGGGTCCCCAACCTCCATTCACTGAGACACAGAGAAATGCATTGCAGTGTCAATTGGGATTTCAGGTCAAATCCTCCAGCAGTTCTAAGGCAGACACTCACCTGGACACGACGGCTTCTGGCACGGGACGGTCTGCCGACCATCTCCCTCGCAGTCTTCGCCCTCATCTGAGGCGCGTTGGGGAGTTGCACAGTCGGATGCGAGTTATGACACCCTCGCCACACGTCACGGAGCAGGAAGACCAGGGAGACCAGTGGCTCCAGCCCCCATTCTGCTTGACTGCATGAAAACAGCAGGAAGTGTCAAACATAGGCATGTACTGGCTCAGGTCTTACGTGACATGCATGATGACCGGTGACGGATACCAGGCTCAACTCACATCGTTTGTCGCATTCTTGCGTGTAACAGTCTCTCGTCTGGACGGACGTGCCATCACAGTTGCTGTTGATTCGGTCACAAGAGCGTCCGCGCTGCTGAACGCCTCGTCCACAGGTCACCGAACAATGGGTCCATTCGGACCAGGGCGACCAGCCGTCTTCTGCACCCGCGTCACTCGCTTGAGGAAGAGAACCAGAGAACGGGACACCAGATGAGTTCATTGAGCCCAAACACTAATGTGTGCAAATGAGCGGCCAGAGCACATTAAGAGTTTCTGTTGGTGTTAGCGGATCCTAAGTTAATCCCAACGGAAGTGAATCAATCACAAACTAACTTTATCTGATCAATAACTTTATTCTAGATCTGCTGTAAAACCTAAACACTCTCTGTTCCTGTAATCTCCTGTTATCACTGTAAAGCTGCTGTCAAACTCTAGATTGTTAAAGCACTGTATAGATGAAGGAGACGAGAGTGTGTGTTGCTGTATAGATGGAGATGAGTTGACTTGAAAGATCAGATGAACACAATGCATGTTGAGATTAAACAGCGTGACTCACGTGTTCCACAGCGCGGGCAACATTCGCCATCCGGGACCGTGGCGTTGGCGCAGGGCATGAGCGGGCAGGAGATTTCACGACACACAGTGGCCGAGTTCTGTGAAATATATGGAGCAAGTTTAATGGGACGATCCCAACAGCTGCACATAATGGATGAGAAATAAATGACTCTGCTGGCGTTCAGTTCGCCAATAAAGAGTGACCTCTGGGAGATCTTGTGGTGATATAAACTCTGAGCGGGCAGCAGGGGAACACATCTGACCGGACTAACAAAGTGTTTTTATGTGGCCAACATGAGGGTGGAGAATACAGACTGAGTCAGCGGCCACAACCACACACACACACACACACACACACACACTCACACACACCCATGATGGTCTCACCGGAAACCACAGTCAGCGGGTATCACTCACCAATTAAAACATTCCTGAATCTCTGCCATTCAGATGCATGTGAAACAGAGCAGATTGAGAGAGCAAGACTTCCAGCACCTGTTTCTGTTCTCACAACACTGACTGTCTACTAGGGCTTTTCTAAATCTGGTCTGCCCACATACAGGAGTAGTTCACTTTCAAATCAAAATCACCCCATGATTTACTCTCCCTCAAGCCATCCTACAGTAGGTGTGTATGACTTTCTTATTTCAGACAAATATAATCATAAAGAGTTATATTAAAAAATATCCTGGCTCTTACAAGCTTTATAATGGCAGTGGATTGAAAACAACAATTTGAAGCACAAAAAAGTGCATCTCTCCATCAAAAAAGTGCATCTGTCCATCATAAAAGTGCATCTGTCCATCATAAAAGTGCATCTGTCCATCATAAAAGTGCATCTCTCCATCATAAAAGTGCATCTGTCCATCATAAAAGTGCATCTGTCCATCATAAAAGTGCATCTGTCCATCATAAAAGTGCATCTATCCATCATAAAAGTGCATCTGTCCGTCATAAAAGTGCATCTGTCCATCATAAAAGTGAATCTGTCCATCATAAAAGTGCATCTGTCCATCATAAAAGTGCATCTATCCCTCATAAAAGTGCATCTGTCCATCATAGAAGTGCATCTGTCCCTCAAAAGTGCATCTATCCCTCATAAAAGTGCATCTGTCCATCATAAAAGTGCATCTATCCATCATAAAAGTGCATCTGTCCATCATAAAAGTGAATCTGTCCCTCATAAAAGTGCATCTGTCCATCATAAAAGTGCATCTGTCCATCATAAAAGTGCATCTATCCATCATAAAAGTGCATCTGTCCATCATAAAAGTGCATCTGTCCCTCATAAAGTGCATCCGTCCATCATAAAAATGCATCTCTCCCTCATAAAGTGCATCTATCCATCATAAAAGTGCATCTATCCATCATAAAAGTGCATCTATCCATCATAAAAGTGCATCTGTCCATCATAAAAGTGCATCTGTCCATCATAAAAGTGCATCTATCCATCATAAAAGTGCATCTGTCCATCATAAAAGTGCATCTGTCCATCATAAAAGTGCATCTGTCCATCATAAAAGTGCATCTGTCCATCATAAAAGTGCATCTATCCATCATAAAAGTGCATCTATCCATCATAAAAGTGCATCTATCCATCATAAAAGTGCATCTGTCCATCATAAAAGTGCATCTGTCCATCATAAAAGTGCATCTATCCATCATAAAAATGCATCTGTCCATCATAAAAGTCCATCTATCCATCATAAAAGTGCATCTGTCCATCATAAAAGTGCATCTGTCCATCATAAAAGTGCATCTATCCATCATAAAAGTGCATCTGTCCATCATAAAAGTGCATCTGTCCATCATAAAAGTGCATCTGTCCATCATAAAAGTGCATCTGTCCATCATAAAAGTGCATCTGTCCATCATAAAAGTGCATCTATCCATCATAAAAGTGCATCTATCCATCATAAAAGTGCATCTGTCCATCATAAAAGTGCATCTGTCCATCATAAAAGTGCATCTATCCATCATAAAAGTGCATCTGTCCATCATAAAAGTGCATCTGTCCATCATAAAAGTGCATCTATCCATCATAAAAGTGCATCTGTCCATCATAAAAGTGCATTTATCCCTCATAAAGTGCATCCATCCATCATAAAAATGCATCTATCCCTCATAAAGTGCATCTATCCATCATAAAAGTGCATCTATCCATCATAAAAGTGCATCTGTCCATCATAAAAGTGCATCTATCCCTCATAAAGTGCATCTGTCCATCATAAAAGTGCATCTGTCCATCATAAAAGTGCATTGTTGTATTCAACAATTCGCTCTGAAAGAAGAATGTCATATACACCTATGATTTACTCACTTTAGGGTTAATTAATCATGGGATAATTTTCATGTTTGAGTGAACTATCCTTTTAACCGTCCTTGCTCAGATCTGTTCTGCCCAGTAACCAGTCCATTATAAAGTAAGTGAAAGCACAGTTGTACCTGACATGTGCAGTGTGTGCAGCTGTCCACCGTCCACTCGCTTTTGTCTCCGTACACAATCCCGTTGTGCAGACAAACGCCTTTGTGGATTTGGATCTGGTTCATGATTAAGCTGTTGTCTGCCGTCTGCAAGAGAAACTGCCGTTAGAGAGGACTTTCATCTCAAAGTGAGGAAGAGATATCTGGCATGAGAAGAGAAACAGGCCAGAGAGACTCATGCATGAACGTCGACAGCTGGTTCTGATCCTCACCACTTGGCGGAGCTCGTTGGACAACTGCTTGACCACCACACCGAGGCCCTTGAGCTCCGAGAACATGCTGGTCAGGTCGTCGCAGGAGAAGCCGCAGATGTCCTGCAGATCTGAAGAGGAAAGCGTTCTGGCGTTAAAGACATGACATCACAAACGCATCACACCACAAACGCATGAGGGTCAGCTGACCTTTAGACTTGTGTCCGGTGTAGTCGGTGCGGATGGCCGCTCTCGATCCGTTCACCGAGTTCTCAAAGCGCATGACGTCCGTGATGAAGGTAGCTGTCGAAATATGAACTGCTTTAATACAATATTCATATTTTCAACCATTAATCACACTCAAAATAAAAGTCTGTGTTTACATAATATATGTGTGTGTATAATTATTTTTGTATACAAATACGCAAAACTTTGACATCAAATATTTTTATATAAATATGTATATATTTTTTATTTTTGATGCGATTAATAATTGCCCAGCACTACTTTATTTTTATTCACTTAAATTTAAGCATTTATTACATTTTACAAGTTCTTGCTTTCTCTGGGAATCGAGCCCATGACCCACTATCGCCATGCGATCTGAACAATAGGAAAGTCAAATCTGACATTTTCCAATTTTTGATGTAATCAAATAAACAGTGTTTTATAGCATTTATCAATCTAATTTGATATCATTCACAAAGTTGAGCGAAGGACAGACTTACAGCTCCCGCATCCTCTATTGCGTAAAATCGCGTCCAGCGTCGTTCCGAACACAAACCGCACATTCTGGAGAACTCCCTGAAGAAACGGGATAAAGGTCAAAGGTTGTAAGATGAAAGACTGTAAATAGCTTGGCAACGACAAGTCAACTTACTCTACTGAACCCGAAACCTAACACCCAACAGTCTACTCTACTAATAATAATACATTTAATTTGTAATGCGCCTTTCTCAAACTCTAAGCGCTACCGCAAATAATCTATAAAGAGTATTACTCTATAAATACTAACACTCTAATGATAGTTAATTTGACACGTAGTTACTAATAGTTTGTAGAATGTCTAAAGTGGACCCCTCCAACAGTTATTACACGAAACATTCAGAAAAGAAACGTTCCACTTTCGCGCGTCTTTACGCGTTTCCAAACTCTTCATTAGAAGAAGAAAATACACAATAGATGGAAATATAATTAATAAACAATAACCGGCTCTGATGGATCAAAACCCAAGCTTTCTCACCATGAAGCGGTCTGATTTGGCGGCTCCTTTAGCGATCCTCAGGCTGGCGGAGTCCGCGCTCTCCGGGCTCAGGATCTGCTGGATCGGAACATCGAGTTCTTGCGTGTTGATTTCCTCGCAGCCCACATAAACCTGAGCCCGGTCCTCCTGCACGAACACCGTGATGTTCCTCCAGTGGCCGTTCGCCACACTCACGTCCTCGATGGAGACCACATGCTGTCCGCTCGCGGTCCGGTACACCAGATCCAGCGTGTCGGCTTTCCCGTTGGATATGATCTCGAACACGGACCCGGTTCCGTCGGTCCTCTCCACAGAGATCAGGCTTCCCCGTGTGCGCTTGGCTTGCTTGAGGTTCGCGGTGAAGATGAAGCCTCTCTCGCTCTGGACGGAGTCGATCAGGTCCCGGAAGGAGAGCTCGGGCACAGAGGGGATCAGGTTCGGGTTCAGGATCTTGTACGCGGGACTGTTCGGATCGGGTCCCTTCACTAAACTCACCCCGTGGTGCTTCTTGTGCAGATTAGAGAGCTCGAACAGGTCGAACACGGAGTCATCGTCCGGGATTTCTGCGGATTCGGAGACACGTGAGCGCGCAGGCATATATAACAAGTCAAGCAACATTTATACAGCGCTTTTACAACAGAGTGTGTGTTCAGTGTGTTCTCACCTGCATGTCTGCTCTCGGAACTCCACAATAACAGACACAGAACGAGTCCTCTCAGAGTCATGATTCCTCTGATGCTGGAGATTAAACACTCCTGTAGAGCACACACTCTAATATACAGAAAAAGTCACTCTAGGAGTGTGTGTGTGTGTGTTGGAGATGTTCTGCTCTTCTGCGCGCGAGACGCTATTTAAGTCATCTCACACATTCTTCAGCCACTGTCTCGACCAATCAGCGTTCAGCAGGACTCGCGTCTTCAACATCAGGAGGAAAAAATGCACATTCCACAGCAAACTTTCCATCAGGCAACAATCTGCCACACACACACACACACGACCTATATATATAACCTCACAATAGCGTAAAAAAATGAGTCTGGAAAATGTTATGGTTCTGAAAGTCTCTTCTGCTCATTAAAGCTGCGTTTATGTAATCAAAAACACTAATATTGTGAAATATGATTATAACGTAAATCATCTGTCCTCTATGTGAATATACAGTAAAGTGTAATTTATTCCTGTGATCAAATCAATCATTACTCCAGTCTTCAGTGTCACATGACCCTTCAGAAATCACTCTAATATGAGGATCTGATGATCAACAAACATTTATGATTATTATCAGTGTTGAAAACCTGCTTAATATTTTTGTGGAAACTGATCGATTTTATTTTTCAGGATTCTTGGATGCATATAAATTTCAAATGAACATATATTTTGTAACATTAAATGTCTTCACTGTCATTCTGTGTCCGGCAGGATTCTGTGTGATCTATAAATCATCTGTTATGATGGACATTCCATTAGAATCCATGAGGATTTCATCTATTCTCAGGTTTGAAAGTTTTAAAGATTTGGATTTGATGGTATTTCCTGTTTAGTCGTCATATCAGTCAAATTTATTATTTTGCAATAATCACACACACTAAGTGTCTAAAAGAAGTCTAGAAATCTAAATGTTTTTGGTCTTTAAGATAAACTGATTCTAATGCCGTGTGTGCGTGCGTGTGTGTGTGTGTGTGTGTGTGTGTGTGTGAGAGAGAGAGAGTATGTTTGTGTGTGTGTGTGTGTGTTTGTGTCTGTCTGCGCATTTGTGTGTGTTGTGTGTGCACATGTGTGTGATGATTACGTGAACGCCCAGGAAACGTCTCAAACACTACAGTGATGTGGTCATGGCTGATAGAGTGATCAGTGTGTGATAGTGATGATGATGGCACAGAAACACACACTCTTCTGACAGCTTGACAGAACCTGATGTCACTGTTTCCAGTCCATGCTCAGATACACAGAGGCCGAACGCTGTTCAGTATCACCTCTCTCTCTCTCTCTCTCACACACACACACACACACACACAATGGCGTTCCAGACACACGGATGAGGAGCAGAAACACGTTCCAGTATCTCTGTGCTCCATCACTACAGGACTGTGTGTGTCAGTGCAGGAGTTCCTGTAACACACTGATACACAGACACAGTGTTTCAGAGGGCCATTAGATACATCAAAGCAAAGAAACATTGACACACACACACGCATGCACGTACACACACAGTGCAAAAAATGATTGTATTATTTAATATTATTGTCTTTCAGTGCAAACATTCTTAAATCAAGATACAAGCAGAATACCTGAAGGACCAGCAAGTGATTGTCTCAGAGTCTCAGAGATCGTCTCAGAGTCTCAGTGATCGTCTCAGAGTCTCAGTGATCGTCTCAGAGTCTCAGTGATCGTCTCAGAGTCTCCAGTGATCGTCTCATAGATCGTCTCAGAGTCTCAGTGATCGTCTCAGAGTCTCAGAGATCGTCTCAGTGATCGTCTCAGTGATTGTCTCAGAGATCGTCTCAGAGTCTCAGTGATCGTCTCAGAGTCTCAGTGATCGTCTCAGAGTCTCAGAGATCGTCTCAGAGTCTCAGTGATCGTCTCAAGAGATCGTCTCAGAGTCTCAGTGATCATCTCAGAGATCGTCTCAGAGTCTCAGTGATCGTCTCAGAGTCTCAGTGATCGTCTCAGAGTCTCAGTGATCGTCTCAAGAGATCGCTCTCAGAGTCTCAGTGATCGTCTCAGAGATCGTCTCAGAGTCTCAGTGATCGTCTCAGAGATCGTCTCAGAGTCTCAGTGATCGTCTCAGAGTCTCAATGATCGCCTCAGAGTCTCAGTGATCGTCTCGGAGTCTCAGTGATCGTCTCAGAGATCGTCTCAGAGTCTCAGTGATCGTCTTAGAGTCTCAGAGATCATCTTATGCTTTCTGTACACCTAAAGACTTTGAAAAGATTTAGAAAAGACTTTATAAGATTATCAGCTCACACTGTTCACATTTTTTTGTCTCAGACTAAAGGCTTCACAAACACTGATTCTTGTAGTGATTAGCAGTGAAAGAACACACATTTACTGGAGAAGCAAAATGACTGAAGATATTAAGATATTAAATGCAGTAAAATTAAGTGAGTTTGTGCTTAAAAAAGAACAAATATCTGCAGAAAAAACATCTTAATAAGCACAAAATCAATTTTTATTTTATTTTTAAAGACAGTATCTTCTTTCAAATGTGGCTTCAAGTAAAAGCTAATCTTTCAACAGCTCTAAACTCAGATATCAGTGGCAACCCAATGTGATCTCAAACACTTTTACACACTTTTACACACTTGTCACACGCAGTGATTGAATCCCTGAATCCTCAAAGAAACGTCTTGACCTCTCACCTCACTCGTCATCGCTCAGGTTGAAGCTTGTGATCCGGGATGACGCGGGGATCCGATGCCTTCGGGCCGGGAACTTTCCATCATCTCGTGAGTCAGTGGCTTCGGCTCTCGCTGTCAAGCTTCAACAAACACCCAGTTCTTCTGAAATCACTTCCTGAAGACACTCAACATGATTTTTATAAGACACTTAATGACAGAGATGTGTAGATTATCTTCCTGCAATGATGCAAGTTCTTGGATTTGCATACCACAACTCTTTATTTCTCAGGAAAATATTCCCGAACTTAATAGGCGGTTTAGCTGATGCGCTTCGACAAACACTGTCTGACTGATCAACACATGCCAACTTTCACATTTCACTGACGAAAAGCAAATATATTGTGTTCATCAGAAATACACTATAAAACAAACGCTGGCATCGGGATGAATAAATCCATTTATTCTGGCATATTTCCTTGATTTGCTCAGAACCTGTTCAGTCATGAAGACTGTGTTCAAGTACTTTAACTAGTCACTTCATGCAGTTTTTACTCTGACATCTGAAGTTTGCAGTAAGTTGATGAAACATTACTGGCAGGGGAAACTCATCCTCATGACCTGGTGCTTGACCTTCTTAAACCTGGACAGTATCTGTGCTTAATGCATCTGGATGACGAATATGATAATCAGAGAAGGATGATGCATTAGAAACAGAGCGGTGTGATCGGGACTGAAGCTGTCAGACGCACAACAGCATCTGTGAGAGATGGAGATTAATGAGGACGAAACATGCTTTCAGTAATGCATCAGTGACTCAGACACGTCATTTAGAGATTTAAAATGTTTTGGGTTTTGCTAAACTTTAGAAGAAGTGATTCTCACACAGTAAGAACGAAACATATGACCAGTTGTTGCAGCTGAAAAGTCAGACAAAGTTTGAAAGGTAATTAAGGCATTTCGATAATGGACAGTTTTTCCATAATCCTCAAAAGGCATCAATGAAGACACTGTATAATCCACTGTTTAAAGTGAAAAGTTGCCAGTTGTCCAAGAAACATTTCTACCTTTAATTAGAAGTCTTTCAATCAAACGTGACACTCAACAAACCTCGTCAGTTCAGATATATCATGTGTTCTAGCTCAAGCACACCTGGTGCAGCTCATGAAGCCCTTGATTACTGAGACGACACAGTTACGAGGGATTTATTCAGGTGGGTGAATACTTTAAAACTGCAGTAGTCAAAGTACGCACCAAGAAAAAAGTGATGGAAATTTTTTTTGTTTGCATTTTTTATCTTGTTATGTCGCTAGTAACCATACTCAATGTATTTTTTTTTTCAACACATCCCATAATTTTTTAAATATCGGCCTCTATCAAATGGTTGAGATGTCACTTAAAGGTAATAAATGGTACCAGAATTCATACACATACTTTGCCATATACTTTTTCTTTTCCCATTATATTATGATCAAAACCTTTTCTAGTCTTGACAGAACACATTGTCAGAAAGGTCAGAGTCTCAAGGTTCCATATTTTGTAACTGAAGTGATATTTGGACAGAGACTTATTAATTTGTTACAGCAGAATACATCCAATTAAATTCAATGGAATTTATGTCATTTTTGGTCTTACGCCTAAACAAAATCTCATGAGAGCTTCAATTTTTGATATCAATTAAATTTGGAACACAAGTTGGTTAGATATATGGCTTTGATTTTATAGTAATTTTATAGGAAAAATATTTTGTAAAATATATAAAAAAATATATTTTCTATAAAAGAAAAAAAATATTTAGTACAGTATATTTGATTTGATGTAAATTTAAAACTTCCATAACTTTTTCATACTTTTATTTTTTGAAGTGTTTATACTTCAGCAATAAAGAGTGTTTTCTTTAAAATAAGACTAAACTTAGGTATTTATTCCTAAGCATACTTGAATTACAACCAAGTTTTAATAGTGCATTGTAATGTCCATTCTCAAAAAGGGGGGTGACAATTAACCCTAATGAGCCAAATCAACCGTTTGGTTGAGCATGTTTTTGAAAAATTATAAAAAATATACTTACGTTTTTTCAAAGCACCAAGTAACATCATTTTGTAAAGTTAAGGCTCTTACAGTGTAATATGTAAAAAAAAATGCTTAGCTTGCAAAATTTCTCCAAGAACAGTTCACATGGCTGGGGTGATTTTGTTTGTTTCTAACATCCATGTTAGTAGAAGTGTTGTGACAAGTGCTGTTGATTGACACTGTGAAATCTAGTGGATTTTTTTTGGCATAATATACCTCAACCAGATGATAGAGATGGCTCAATCAGTTTGAGTTAAGTTAGGTACTCCTCTCATTAAAATATAGTGACTCAAAATGTGCTCAACCATTTGGTTGAGAAGTCACTTATAGGGTTAAAAGTTGTATTTTCAGTTAAATTTGGGGAAACCACTTTGTTGAGCAATTTCAATCACGGTTTGATTTGTTCTTCGCACACAGCTGAAAGTCTGTACATGTCACCAATTGACCTGATTTGCAATGGAGTTGAATAATTGAATAATTTGTAAATGCTGGTAAAGATGAATAAATGTGACTCATATCATCTAAAACTCCCATTCTGTGTTATATGGTAAAATCCCGAACAGAGAGCAGGTTTGGGGTGAATACCGGGGATCATGGGTTTAGTTCTGAATCCCAGGAATGTCCGATTTCAGCCACATCCAGCGCATCAGAATCACAGTGGGCGGCACAGGCGTCTGAGGAAACAAAGACACACACAGAATCAGAGAGATCACAGAAATCAAATTCATGTGGATCACAGGATAGGAATGTGCTCCATCTCATGGGATCTGGGAAAAACATCTGATTGGAGAATCGAATCCCACTTGAGGAAAAGGTAGAGCAGTCGATTTCCCAGTTCCTGATCCGTCTCTCCATGTATGGGCAGTCCTAAACTGATTCAGAAGTTTATCCACATCTGTGCATCTTACGTCAGCGACACTGTTTATACAGCTCTGTGCTTTATGAACCAGTTTCACAGTCTCGCCGATGCCAACATTTCCAGCTCAAAATACATGAATAACCACTAAAGAATTGATCAATGTAAATCTTAACTGGATATAAATGTAAGAGCGTCTCCATCGCGAGGTCAAAGGTCGTTGTGATTCACTCACCGCATGCGTCTCGTCCATGAGATTGCAGCTGTTTCTGTTGCTCAATATTAAAACTCATAAATACACTACAATCCTCAGACAAAGAGCGAGAACGCCGCTCTTTCCCATGACATCATGAAGATCTTACACTTGACTGTAAATACTGTTTCTCTATTATTTGGCATGTTTATAAATCATCATAGAGTGATTTCAGAGGGATCATGCGACACTGAAGACTGGAGTAATGATTGGAATAAATTAAACTTTACTCAGAAACAATGCTCAGGTAGGCCGTGGCATTTAAACGATGCCCAATTGGCACTAAGGGGCCTAAAGTGTGCCAAGAAAACACACAATTACACCACCACCACCAGCCTGCACAGTGGTAACAAGGCATGATGGATCCATGTTCTCATTCTGTTTACGCCAAATTCTGACTCTACCATCTGAAATTGAGACTCGTCAGACCAGGCAACATTTTTCCAGTCTTC
>JAQIUQ010001429.1:0-25000 GCA_030378365.1 Hybognathus amarus | reverse complement strand
TGTTGTGTTTCTCCTGATGTTGTCATGGCGTTTAGCCTCTGCAATCCGAGACGGTTCTCTTAGAAACAAACACGAACGGTCTTTGCTCTGATGTGGCAATCCTTCCTCCAGCACTCTTCCACCCGACAGTGTTTCCAGCCAAAGAGGATTCGACACAAAACTGACATGTTGAATCTGAAACAGCAGCCTAACATAACATCGTGCGTTCCGTCCGAGTCAATATAAGCGTCGAGTTTCAGCCGTAAACCGTCTTAATGTGTTTCTGGGGAATAGGTCACTTTATACACATGGAGAAATATTTCCTTCTGGATTATTTCACGGGATTCTGCTCGTATTTCACCACAAAGACATAATAAAACTACCAGAGGCATTAGAGATGATGAGTTTGACACCGAACGTACATTTACACGTGGGCTTCCGTGATTTATGATCATGAGCTCTTTAACCCTCAGGTGCTCTTTGGTCATTTCTGACCGAAAAATTTTCTGTTTTGAAATTTTAAAAATCACAGCTTCATCCGAATGTTACAAAACCTGGTGACTTTTATGGCATTGGGTATGTGAACACACAAAAAATTGAGTTCATGATCCGAGCAGGCTAAGTGGTCGTAAAAAAATAGTCACACTTGTGCTCTTCGGTCAAAAATGACCAACCATAGGAAATGAATGGGAAATTGACAAAAACATAAAAACTTAGAGAATCTTTGTGTGTACAATCTACAAATCGGCCACGATGCAGAAAAAAAGTGCTTAGCATTGAAGGGGTGACGCTCTAAAACGTCAAGAGTGCAAAACAGACATACCCACCCACACACACACACACTTTTATACACAAAAACACCAATAAATTGTGATTAAAGAAATCTGTTTTGAATATTTAAAAATCACAGGTTCATCAGAAAATTACGAAACTTGGTGACTTTTATGGCAATAGGTATGTGAACACAAAAAAATTGAGTTCATGATTCGAGCAATTTAAGTGGTAAAACATTTTTTGTATTATTTTCTATGGCAAAAATGGACCATAAATATTGCATAAATATTAATAGGTAACATCAAATTGGCTCAAAATACAAAATTAAAAAGAACAAATATTATTGAACAAAAATAAATTGCATTGGTTTTACTGGGATGGAGAAAGTTTAATTCTTAGGTGTCCGGTCACTTTGACCTGGAAGATAACAAGTGTGACTCCGAAACGAAGAGCACCTGAGGGTTAAGGAGGAGTTCACGTTACGTCATCCAAGATCATGTGTTTCTTTCTTCAGTGGAAAAGAAATGACAAAACATTCCAGTTTCTCCATAGAGTGACTTCAATGGGGTCCAACCTTTCATCGCGATCACGTAATGTGTGTCGCATCACAGCGAGAGCAAGACCAGCATTAGTGGTTAAAGTATATAAATGTGTATTTTGTTGTAAATGTCGCTGGTTTGTCTAGATCAGACTCTTATTCCTCGGCTGGATCGTGTCGAGACTTTGAAGCTGCACTGAAACTCGCATCTGGATCCGTTGGACCCATTGAACTCACTTTATGGAGAAATCCCGGAGTGTGTTCCTCAACCTTAATTTCTTTTCGAACCAAGAAAGAAACACATGAACATCTTGGATGTTTAAGTAATTAGTTGAATTAGTAAATCGTCAGGATATTTAAATTCTAAAAGTGAACTCACGTGTCAGTAAGTGTACATCTGTAATCACACACAAGTGTCCCTATTGAGTTTCAGAAGAGATCTGCGATCTCAGGTTCCTCATCAAACTCTAGCAATGAATGGAATGATCGACTGCGCCACAATGTGCCTCATTTGAGTCTATTTTTATGCCTTTTTCCAAGGAATTCAAGGATAGATCTGGACATATTCACTCATACTGAAGTCTGAAATCACCTCACATTGGTCGTGTGGTTAAAGACTGACAGTCATGAGAACAGAATGTAAACATGACCCAAATTCACCGACCACAGGCTCGCGTAACACTCACCCATGTGATTAAACACACAGCTACTGGAGTGCCTCAGGGCTCAGTGCTGGGACCGCTTCTCTTTCTCCATCTACGTGTCTTCAGTGGGATCTGTCATTCAGAAACATGGGTTTTCCATCACTGTTATGCTGACGACACAAAACTCCACCTCTCAGTCCTGTTCACATCTCAGCCTGACACACGTATCAAACTGGATGAAGGACCGTCATCTTCAACTCAACCTTATGAGGACAGAACTGCTCGTGGTCTCAGCCAACACTATATCACAGCTTCTCCATTCATTTTTTTCTTAAACAGAATCAGGATAACTCTATAATAGTTTAGTTACAAAGTAATTAGTGTTGTGTGCATACACACACACTCACACACACACGCACACACACGGTATAAACTCCTGCCAAACGTTCATCAGTCTCCAGGTGAATTCCAGCTGAATGACAGAATAATTCAGTCTCATAATGGAATAAATGTTTACAGACTCCAGTGATTGTAAAACACTCTACAGTCTCGGCTCTTACACACACACACCGCAAAAAAACAAAAAATTCTTGAAAAAACAAAAAAACATTTAACTGAAAATGTAATATTTTTTCAAAATGTAACTTATTTTCTTCTGAGTTTAACCTAATGTTCTAAAATAAGTAAAACAAAAAAGTGTTCAAATATAGACACATTTTTAAAAATGTAAAAAACACAAAACTAAATTACCAAAACATTAGCTGAAATTAAAATAACAGAAAAGCTATTTTAAATATTAACTATAATAGTATTTAAAATAACTGAGTGTCTGAATCTGCAGAAGCTTCACGGTTATATAATGCTGCATCATTTACCGAGTTAAGAATTAAACACACTAATGTTTTACTGCATTTTTTATAGAATTAATTGTAATGATTACTTTAAATTGAAGCTCATTATATATATTAACACTGGAAAGTCTCAGTGTTTCAAAGGTTCATTATTTACGGATCATTTCTGCAGCAACTCAACATTATAGAACATGTACAAATTAATATATATACACACACTCTCTCTCTCACACACACACAAGCTCACACACAAACTCTCTCTCTCTCTCACACACACACACAATAATGCTTTTACTGGATGTATATTGCATTCACAGGCTCTTCTAACTCTATATTCTAGATCTGTTTCTGATATTATGCACTCAACGCTACTGAGGTAAACTAGTCTAGAAGTGTTTACTAATAAATCAATTACATACTCATGATATGAATGTCATGTTTGTCTGCATAACTCTCGGCATGTGTTTTTTTCCACAGCTAATTAAAGCCATGTATTATTTGGGTTATGTCTTGCTGTGATCATCATCTTCATCTTCATCATCATCAGCGGTTAGTACAGACTCAGCCAACAAAAATATGTCATAAGGACGTTCATCATGTGGGATTGCGGGACCGACCTCAGCCTGATCCGGGAACAGCCAACAGGATCCTTGTTCACGAGTTGGTGAGAATCCAACAAGTTCACAGTTGAGATTTCCCAGCACAGCGGCCGGTCATGTGATCCATTGCTCCTGATTGTGTTGATTCTCTTCCAGCACTGAGTCAGGAGGCCGGAAGTGTGTGAGTGACCAAATAAGGAAACTTCCCGGTCCACAATCCCGATTCACTTCATGCACTGCAGAGACACTGAACATTTTTTAACTTGTTAATTTTTTAATGAGACTAAATTAAACAAACTGCCCTGTAACCATCAGATCAACGTGTGATCGTCAACCAGTGGATCTCTGAGTGAGTGAGTGGAGGCGGGGGTCATTTGCATATTCGTAGCACTGCGCATACTAAATAAGGCGAGGGTGTCGAGTTACATTCAAGATATTTTAAGGCATGAAGAGGAAAAAACTTTTAAATGTCATTTTTGTGATCAAAGCTGCATTTTAAGTGATCAAATTACTGACTAGAGGGACTTTAAGACATTATTTGACTTTTAAGACATAGATACTTAACAACAGTCTATGAAATGAATAGCTGACACTGTAAACTATTTTTAAATTCTCTTTTGTTAATTTCACTATGAAACTTAATGAATCTTCAGTGATGAGTCACACTGGAGGAATAAACACTTCCCCCGAGGTCACGAAATTGAGGAAAGGCCACATAAAACATGCATGAACACATCTGGAGAAGCGTCGATAAGCAAACTCTTGTGCAACAGCACATCTGTCACCATGGAAACCGCACAACATCAGCACAACAAGCGCTCGTCGCCGCTGATCTGATCCTTTCATGTGTTTTCTCTTTTATCTGAGCGACGGTGGCTGTTGTTCTTTCTGTTTGAATTATGATTGTTATTCTTACCCACTTGGCAGATTATTTTGCTTTTTTATGCAACAAATCACTTCATTTTATATTGCCAGAAAACAAGCGTAATATTGAATGGCATCTAGTAGATAATCTTGATTTAAGAATTTTTTATGTATTTAGACAAAAGAAGACCCAATTCTGAGTAGTTCCCTGATATCCAGAGAAACACTGGGAGTAAGTCATGTGACTCACCACATCATCAGCAGCTGCTGCTTCTCAATCTCCCAGAATTCCTGCAGTCTGACGCCACAGTTTCCGACTCTTCCTTTATTGGGCTCGACGGCGATCGGAAGAGCTTTAAGTGCTTTATCATCAGCCAATCCAACACAATGCAGTGCATTATTCACATAGTGCTGAGTTTTACCATGTTTTCTACACAACACACACACACACACTCTGGAAATCTGCTGCTCAGGTCATTCGTCAAGCTCAGACAAAAATAAATGTTTGTGCCCCTGTGGTGAAAATCAAGCTTGATCTCCAGGGCTCCAGACTAACGTTATTCTCTAGAAGCACACTGACCCCCAGCTGAACATTTAGGGGCACACACTGTAAATCAACATATAACCAAATATTCACATTTCTACTAATTGAAATTTCCAGTGTATTACTAATAAATCCTTTGATAATAGATCCAGAAATTACAATACCTTTACTCTCTGATTTAACATTACAACCTCTTGTCTTCTAAAAGCAACCGGCAGTGGCGTCGCTTTGTTAACATGTCACCGCATACTCTATGCTTGAGGCTAAGATTGTGTTTAACTATCATTGTGTTTAACTGTGAAGTGCCAGCACTATCAGCAAACTTTGTGATCCTCGCTGTTATGGGTAACGACTGCAATATTCACAGTTCATGGAATTCATCTCCTTACAGTACTACTTTAACCAGCTACCTTAACCAGCTGAAATACTACCTTAACCAGCTAAAATACTACTTTAACCAGCTAAAATACTACCTTAACCAGCTAAAATACTACCTTAACCAGCTGAAATACTACCTTAACCAGCTGAAATACTACCTTAACCAGCTAAAATACTACCTTAACCAGCTGAAAATACTACCTTAACCAGCTGAAATACTACCTTAACCAGCTGAAATACTACCTTAACCAGCTGAAATACTACCTTAACCAGCTGAAATACTACCTTAACCAGCTGAAATACTACCTTAACCAGCTGAAATACTACCTTAACCAGCTGAAATACTACCTTAACCAGCTGAAATACTACCTTAACCAGCTAAAATACTACCTTAACCAGCTGAAGCTACTACATACTACCTACTAACCAGCTGAAATACTACCTTAACCAGCTGAAATACTACCTTAACCAGCTGAAATACTACCTTAACCAGCTGAAATACTACCTTAACCAGCTGAAATACTACCTTAACCAGCTAAAATACTACCTTAAATTTGAAATTAAATTTTGAAATGTTTTATCTTACCTCAAGGGCATCCAAGATGTAGGTGTCTTTGTTTCCACAGTATTTTCAATTTTGATATTTTTCGGTCAAACCGTTGTTGTCCATCGAGTCATACACTGGAGGTTAAGGGGGTCCACCCTGGGTTCACCTCAAAGAGCATGCACAGAGAAGTCCAAATTAAACATCATTTAATGACTCGTAAATGTAAGTACACATTGATGGCCTAAGACACGAAACGAGCGGTTTGTGTGTGAAAACGAACAGTATTTATATCGTTTTTACCTCTTGAAATCACAGCCACGTCCAACTGATCTGAGGCCTGTGCATGCGCCGGACGCGTCTACGTCACTCATGTTTACACAGAGATTTCGGAAGTTTTACCTTTCACTAAACAAATTTAGATATACAGGAAATCGCAATGGTAGAACGAATTTCGATTTATATAAATATGTTTAGTAAAAGGGAAAACTTCCAAAATCTCTGTGTAAACAATGACTTAACTGTGTTAAAGGGCGACGAGAATACTTTTTATGCATAAAACCAAACAAAAATAACAACTTTTTTCAACTATTCCTTTTCTTCCTTGTAGGCCTGAGATGAGAGCTAAGAGATTTCCACAACGCATGCGCGAGAACTGAACAAGAAGTAGAAGAAGATCGCAGTTCTCGCGCATGCGTCGTGCAAAGTGTGTGTGTGTGTGTGTGTAACAGAACAGGATCTGATGTGTGTTCGGCTCTGGTCTCGGTCGTATCTCAGAACGGTGTTGTTTCTGTGTGGAGAACCTCAGATGTTCTGGAGAGACTTCGTTTCATCCTAATCTCTGTGTGACTCACAGGAAACCCGCTGATAAACGCCAGACGAACCTCTGCACACACACACACACACACCAGCTGAAACCATCTGCATTTGTTACTTTACATAAATAAAGTGTCATTGAAATCAAACTGTTTCATTTCTCATTGACTCGAAGCTAAAGCTACTAAAATAACTGAATCCATGCATAAATAACTGAATGAAAAATAATTAGACAAAAAATATATATTATTAATAAAAATATTAGGACTCAAACTTAAAACTAAACCTTTAGCAAAAATTAAAATATATTTCAAATGAAAATGAATATGTAATAAAAATGAATGGATGTTACTCACTCGTTAAGACGTTTCCCGGTGAAAGCTCTTGTGTTGGTCATACTTCCACAAAGAATAATCTGTGATTGTGAATGCCAGTATCCACACTGGCGGCGACTGACACACACACTCTCCTCAAACACTGTGTTCATCTGCGTCAGGCACAACTCACGTAAAGCTGATCATGACACCAATTACTGCAATTGCAGATTTCGAACAGAGATGGCGACAAAGAGGAAAAACTATGGAAAAACTATAACATTTTTAGTCTCTTTTTTAAGCCGATTTCTTCAGTGCATGTTTATTTTATATTTGACTTTTATTTAATTAAAATATCACAACTGCTTCCAGTAAATCATTACTTTTACAGCGCTTAAGCTCCACCCCTTTCTGCAAATGACAGCAATCAGACCCACCTCAATTTATAAGTGCCACGCCCACATCTCACCATCCAATCAACAAAAGGATAGAACCAAGCCCCGCCCTACATTTCTGAATGAAAAGAAAGTTCGCTCGAAGAACGACATTTACAGATTTTAAAGGGGTGGTAGATTATGATTTCAGTTTTCTAACTGTAGTGAGTGTGTCGTGTTGCTGTTTGAGTTTAAACAATATTATCAAAGTTACAACGCTAAAGTTCAAAGCAAAAGAAGATATGAAGAGTTCAGATGCAAAAGCCTCTAAATGCCATTTGAAATTTTCTTCTAAATGACTCATTTTTATCAAGCTTGTATATTAAAGTTCAGTAATTTCACTTAAATGGCAATGAAGATTACCTATTAATTGTCATTTAAGTGAAATTACTGAACAAGCTTGATAAAAATGTTCATTTTAGAAGAAAATTTCAGATGGCATTTAGAGGCTTTTGCATCTGAACTCTTCATATTTGCTTTTAAAGGAAAGGACTACAACAAACGGCTGGTAGAACTTCTTTTTTTTAAATGGCTGGTAGAACTACACGAGCTTCCTCCCAGGTTAGTGACATCACCAACCCCAACATTTACATAAACTCCGCCCCCAGGAACACGCAGTCCATGTTGAGTTGTTGTATAGATGTAAACACAGATCTCATCTTCCTCCTGACGTGACCCTGAAGAAACCGCTTCTCAAACACACACACTTACCGAGACAAGATGCGTTTATTAGTGATTAGCGCAATCGCTTCGACTCCAAATCGCAAACATCCGCTCAAATCAGTTTAAATGAGATGACTATTAATAATAAAAACACTAATGTAAGAGTATCGCATTTTATTTACTCTATCATATCTATATCTACAACAATCGCGTCTTTCAACCATGTGTAAAAAAGTAAAAGGAGAAACTAATGAGAAAATAAAATGAGATATTTCTTTAGTATATTTTCATAATTAATCATGAATTGCAGAATCTCATGCAAAACACAGTGTTATAAAAATGCGGCGCTCAAGTAAAAAAGATGTGAATACAAAATCTCAAAATCTCAAAAGTCCCCTTAAAAAGCAGCATGTGTCGTCCAGCAGCATCTGGAGACAGATTTCATGGTTAGATTACAGCAGTTCATCTCATTATTAAAATATAATTATTTACAAGCGAGATCTCCATGTTCATCAGTCCACCCGCCTGATGATCTCAATGTCCTCTGTGACGTGTTCCCTGGGGACTCTGGGTAATCCTGAGTCTGGAGATTCATCTCCACTGCAAACTCCAAACACGTGTGTGTGTGTGTGTGTGTGTGTGTGTGTGTGTGTGTGTGTGTGTGTTCCTGCGAGAGCTATAGAGAAGCTCCACTGATCTCCTTCTGCCCAGTGTGTGATTACAGCTAAAGTGCTTCTGATTGGGTTTCAGAGTTTCCTGAGAGAGTGTGTGTGTGTGTGTGTGTGATGTGGATCAGGATCTTCAGAGCCAGGCGTCCGGTCCGTGTTTCTCCTTCACCAGCATTATCTGATCGATCACCTTACCGTACTGCAGACACAGACAGAGAGTGTGAGAGTGTGTGTGTGTGTGTGTGTGTGTGTGTGTGTGACTGCAGACAGAGCAATAGCAAACCACAACCGTCCAATCAGACACAATCAAGCCCCGCCCACATGTGTTCTTGATCCTGTTTCTCTCAGATATACGACACACTAGAGGGCAGAAGAGCAGCGAGGCTTTAAGCGAGTGAAGTGTGTGTTACCTGGTCGTCGGACACCTGCTCCAGGTACAGGTGTGTGTGGTTGATCAGATCGCATGCGTGTGTATCCGTAATCCGTGCTTCTGAACGCGCTCCAGTCTCGAGGCTTCGGGATGAAGCCGTCGTGCTTTTCTCGACATCCCTGACCAGACACAATCAGTGTGTGACAGTATCCCACAATGCAATGCACTCAACACCACCTTCCCTTTGCAGTGATGATTTAAGCAGGACACTAGAGACAAAAACTGCCGTTCTCATGCACTGGACACATTCTAAGAGCAATTTGGCTTTTGATAACTAGACGAGCAGAAAGCAAGTGTTTATTAATTAAAATACGTGTTTGTTTTATTGCACTTGATCTATTAGTCTCTTTAAAGGCGGTGTGTTTGGGTCATGTGATAAAGAAACTAATAAATACAGGGTTCGTACAGATACTGGACAATTATAATGCCTTTCGAGCACTACTCTTTTGATTTTCAAGGACTTCAATCAGAGATCTCACGCATCAAACTATATCTTTATTATCTTTCAAAAAGGTACTTACGGCTGATCCGGTGATGATGTGCACGGGTGCTTTAGGATTCACATACGGCTCTTCAGTAGCTTCCTTAAACACCTGCGACACACACACACCACATCTTAACTTTCAGAATCATCTTAACACACTAATGTCCTCATGATCTTTCCTCTCAGTGTCTGAAACACTTCAGTCTCTCTAAGCCCCACCTCTCTGAGAGCTGCTCTGATTGGACAGATCGCTCATTATCATATCTGAATCTCAGCTCTTGATCAGTGATCAAACCTACAGCAGGAAGTGAGACTGAATTACGGACGACTCGCTTCAGTTCAGAATCACTTCTTTCCTTTAGGAGACAAAATCTCAATTTATCTAATCTTTAAAATAGGGCTGTGCAAAAGTTAATTGCAATTATTCACATCCAAAATAAAAGTCTGTGTTTACATAATATATATATGTATATATATATATATATATATATATATAATTCAGAATTTAAGCGCAAATAATTCTTAAATATATACATGCATGCATAGGTATTCATATATACAAAATAATTATATACAGCACACACAAATATATTATGTAAGCACAGACTTTTATTTTGGATGAGATTAATCGCAATTAACTTTTGCACACCCCTACTTTAAAACTTTGCAGAGCTTTAAATTCACAAATTTACAAATATCCCATAAGTCATATCCCAAAAAGCATTAATAAGGGCAGTGTAACTGATCAGTTTAGGGATGTCAGCACATGATTACCTTGAATCCGTACACAGGCCAGAGTCTCTCATACGTGTGTTCATGAGCCCACAGCTCCAGATCCACTCCTGCACACACACACACACACACACACACACACACACACACACACACACACACCCACACACACACACACACACCATAATCATCATTAAGGACTCATTCTACAGATCAGCATGTGCAGGCATTAAACTACAGGTGAATATGAGTGAAAACTACATCTAATAGATAGCATTATACTTCCCCAGTTCTCTGAAATGCTGTTTACATATGCAAATGAGGCATTCTCTAATTAAATATGCACTCATTTGCATACATTTTCAGAAATATGAACATTGGATAAAAAACAAATACATGTTTTTAGGAGTAAAATGTTAATGATACATGAACTTCAGAATATATAAGTGTTTCTGACTCAAAATCGGCAAACACTAATAGATACATAATAAAATAAACACTTGTTTTCTTTCGCTAGTCTAAACCAAGTCGAATAAACGTAAAATAGGCCAAAATCTGAAACCCGCGTACCATACTGATAGAATAAATCCTCCAGGCCCGGAGACACAGGCTTTGTGTCGCTGCGTCCAAGGCGGACCTGAAACAGACGAGAGATCGGTCATGAACACACACATTTACACACACACACACAGGCGGATCCATCTTTACTGTCTGATGTGTTTATATTTCGCAGACAGAGAAATTAAGCTCATAAACTAGAAGAGTCATCACAGTACATCAGGAAAATAATCAGTTATTTTCAGATCCTTCAGCAAAAACGAAAAAAAAATGTTTTTGTGATTAAGCAAATGTTTCTGAAATGTGATCGTTTACATCGGTGTAGTATGGGTTTATAGCGTAGTATGGGTTTTTAGCGTCAGACGCACGGTACAAAAGACGCAAAATGCGTCATTTTCGATTTTCTTCCTACATCCAAAGACAACAACAACAGCAGCATGCGGATAATGAATAGTTCGGGACCAGATGCGATTGCCTTTGTTTGCGCTTGATGCTGGTAACGTTACTGAGCTCGCTCCAAAAGTATGCTGTGCTGTGTCTCGCCATGTTCACTTCCGGTATACTGCACGCGGTATTTTTGTATGCGCCGAGAAGTTTATCTACTCAAAAGACCAAGATTCCATCGAATAGAACATGCGCAGAACACAAATCACTATGGGGATATGCCGATACTTACATGACCAACAATTCGGGTTTGAAAAGGGCTACCCCAGGTATAATATCCCGGTTTTTAAAATCCGGGATATGAGCATTTTCGGGGTTTTGCCGGTAACATGGCCGTTCGCGACCGGGTTATTGCTAAAATCCTGGTTTTGAACGGGTTATTGGCTGCATGTAATTTAAACGCAGTGACTGAAAACAGTTTAAGCAGGACTTACTCTAAAACTACTCGTACATTTCATTAATAATTTAGGGCCCTATAAAATCCGTTTTATTTTTTCCCAAATTCCATTTTATTTTTTCCCAAATTCCGTTTTTTCCGTTTTAATTTTTGCAAATTCCTTTTTTTCCGTTTACATTTTTGGGAATTCATTTTTTACCCTTTACTGTTATTTTAGTTGTAAAAAGAGTGTGCTTTTTATTCCGTGATCGCAGAAATTATAGGGCCCTAATAATTACAAGTGACCCACTGAGCCAGCGTTCTTTCACACGCGACGCGACCTTCTGCAGTGTTGAAGTGCCTCTATTAATGCTTTAAGGGATATTATGGTTCATGTAGTGAGTAATAAAGCTGTTTATGAACATAAAAAATCAATAAATGAAGATTTTGTCTCTTAAAAGAAAGAAGTGATTCTGAACTGAAGCGAGTCGTCAGTAATTCAGTCTCACTTCCTGCTGTAGGTTTGTAACTCATTAGCATAATGCCACCTCTGGTCCTGATTGGCTGAGCAGCGTCTCTTAGCTCCGCCCTCAATCACTAGTGTTTCTGAGACTGGGAGAGTTGGGTTCGTGTTGTTCGTGTCAAGAAGACGCCGTTCTCCACTTTGATGAGATTGGTGAAACTGTTCGTATCACTGTGATCAAGAGCTGAGATTCAAATATGATAATGAGTGTTCTGACCAATCAGAGCAGAGCAGCTCTCAGAGAGGCGGGGCTTAGAGAGACTGAAGTGTTTCATACACTGAGAGGAAAGATCATGAGGACATTAGTGTTAAACAGCAGAATCGGGGCACTTTAACAGGTTCGAGAGGAGCGCGTGTGTGAGGTTAAACACGTCGACGCCGCAGGAACTGAAGACGAAGACGTTGTCATCAGATTAGCTGTTGGATGTCAGACACATACGTGACTCTGAAAGCGTGTGCAATTCGTCACCATCATCATCAGAACAGTACATGGGTCTGTGTCCCATCGTGATGATCCACGGCCTCTGCGCTCGATTCTCAGGACGGGACGCCTCCTGAATCAAACAAACACACTCTTATAACACACACACATCCTCCACGACACAATCGCTCTCAGCAGCGTCTGCTGTGTGTCTGTACCTCCAGATCATTCCGTAGCCACTCGTAACTGTCTGAACAGCAGATCAAGGCCGTACTCCAGATAGAAATAGACTTCAGTGGAGAAGGAGATGATGTGAGCGGGACCGACGTTCCAGCTACACAAACACACACACACACACACTTTTAAACATGCTTCATTGTTCAGCTGGGCTCTCTCTGTGTTTAAAGCAGGAGTTTTCTCAGGATAACTCGTACCTGTACCACAGACTCTCCGTGTGTCCCGGCATACTGAAGCGATTCCGGTAGTGGGAGAAATTACTGGAAGAAGAAACACAGACTCAAGTTTCATCCGGCTCGTAAACATGAGATACGCGTGTGTGTTTAAAACACTGACAAATTCAGGGTCAGTGAATGGAGAGGGTGGGGGTCAAAGATTAAGAGGTCAGGGGTTGTAAGGTCAAGGCTAGGAAAACAACAGGCCTCTGCAGACTTTAAGAAAAATTACAGCGTAGAAACCACATCCGTCCATAATCAATCACGTTTAACATCAGTGTTTGTGTGAGTTATTGAGCTAAATCCACACGTTTGGTATTTTGTTTTATTGATGGGTAAATATCATATCCATACTTGTAAATGGAAACAATGTAAGTCCTCCTTTAATATATGTCTAAGTGAGTTTGTGGTAAATTGTAAACATAATAGAAAGTCTTAAACTATGTTTCTCTTTGTCAAAATGTCTACTATTTTAGTATATTTGTCTTTGTCTTCTATATTGGCTACCCGTTGTCATCATCCTTGCTCCTCTTTTTATTTATTTTTTTCCTCTTAAATTCAAACTGTGTGTTAGTCTCAATGGAAGTGTCTTTGTTTGCTCCCTGTCTTGTGTACATCCCCGGTTTGTGCTTCCCTCCAGTGGTCAGTGCTCAAACTGCACACACGACTTCACTAAAACACGTGCGTCTGGGGAATCCTTTACACTGCCGGGCAAATGTTTGGAATAATGAAGATTTTTAGCACCGTTAGGACACGTTCACTCTGGAAATCTGGCTAATCTCTGCCCTCAACATGACCGTGTCCTGGTTAAAGTCCCGCCTGTCCTGACACTGAGCTTGAGGATAAGAACAGATCAAACACTCACAATGCCGACTCGTGGTTCCCGGACAGGTCATGTACGGTGTGTAGGCAGCGATGGACTGGATCTGCTTCATGAACTCATCACCGATCCTACCGTTGTCCTGAGAGAACACACACACACATTACAGACCTTATTCAGAGCAGCGCCACATCAGGTATGAGAGCGAGACTTTGAGGATCAGACTTACTGTGTTTGTAAAAAACTGGATAAAGCTTCTAGATCACTTAAAATTGACATATTTAAATATAATTATGATTAATTAAATATAATTTATATTTAATACATTTTTCATATTTATATAATTTCAATTTACAGTTCATGTTGTCTGGAGTTTTTTGCTTCCTGAAATTTCTCAGAAAGATATTTTTGCAGTGTTTCATCAGCAGAACAATCCAAACACACATGAAATAACAGAAATAACACTGATGTACGTCTGTCCCTCACAGCCTCGCTGCAGAGATGGAGCGGCTGCCAATATTATATTAGTCTTTTGACACTTTTTAACCGATAAAATTGACACTTTTTAACCGATAAAATAGACACTTTTTTCAGATAAAATTTACACTTAACCGATAAAATGAACACTTTTTAACCGATAAAATGTACACTTTTTTACAGATAAAATGGACTCTTTTTAACCAATAAAATGTACCCTTTTTTACAGATAAAATGGACTCTTTTTAACCAATAAAATTGACACTTTTTTTACAGATAAAATGTAAACTTTAACTGATAAAATGTACACTTTTTTGACCAAAATAGACACTTTTTAACCAATAAAATGTACACTTTTTACAGATAAAATTTACACTTTTTATCAGATAAAATTTACACTTTTAAACTCAATAAAATTACACTTTTAACTGGTAAAATTGACACTTTTAATCCTAATAAAATTGACCATTTTTAACCGATAAATTTTACACTTTTTTTTACAGATAAAATGTACACTTTTTAACCGACAAAACTGACATGTTTTTACTGATAATATTTACACTTTTTAACCAATAAAATTGACACTTTAACCGATAAAATTGACACTTTTTAACCAGATAAAATTTACACTTTTTAACCAATAAAATGTACTTTTTACAGATAAAATTTACACTTTTTAACTGATAATTTGACACTTTTAAATGGTAAAATTGACTTTTTTTAACAGATAAAATATACACTTTTAACCAATACAATTTACACTTAACCAATACAATTTACACATTTTAACTGATAATATTTACACTTTAACAGATAAAGTTGACACTTTTTTACCCGATAAAATGGACACTTTTTAACCGATAAAATTTACACTTTTTAACCGTTAAAATTTAAACATTTTCTAACCGATAAAATTTACACTTTTTTTTCAGATAAATTTTAGTTTTTTTACAGATAAAATTTACACTTTTTATTCAGTATAATTTACACTTTTTTACAAATAAAATTGACACTTTTTATCCGATAAAATGTATACTTTTTTACAGATAAAATCTACACTTTAACCGATAAAAAGTACACTTTTTATATTTATATAAAATTTTTTATATTTAATATTTACACTTTTAACCGATAAAATTGACTCTTTTTAACTGATAAAATTTTACATAAAATAGATACATCGATTACGATGTCAATGTAATGTAAATGAAACCGATTCATCATTGAGCTGATCTGGAAGCCTCAGTCATGACAGAACCCAATCAGATCCATCTATTTTCCAGACAGCCATCGTGACACTTTCATAACCACTGAACTCAAATCCAGAGGTTTTGGGAAAACTGTGTCAACCATCAGGAGTTTCCAGACGCTCTCTGTGCTTCTACTGAACAAGCCTGTCTCTAGTTAATCTCAGATTAGGATGTTATGAGAAAACATTACACAGTTGTTTCAAAATGATGCTGATAATCTTTAACACAGTTTGATTATGACTCAATCTGGCTGATTTTTGTTCTTCATTAAATATAGATGTCTTAAAGACAACATTGTTGACTTAAAAACAATCACTGTCATCATTTACTCGTCCTCGTGTTGTTCAAACCTGTGTGACTTACTTTCTTCTGTGCAGAATAAAAGAAGATGCTTTGAATAATGCCTCAGTATTTTTGTCCATATAATAAAATGTCAATGGGGCCCAATTTTCCTTGATAAAAAAGACGTCTATTTTAATTACATGAATGCGAGTAAAAGAGGACAGAACGAACATGTCTGGCTGAACTTTGCCTTTAATTGTCAGTGTCAAAGTGAGAAAGTAGATGATAATGGAAACTAAACCAAGACCTTTTGGTAAAAACATTTTATATATATATATATATATATGTGTGTGTGTGTGTTCTTACCTCATCCATGTCATATGCAAAGTCCCCTGAGAAAACAATCACATGCTGTAAAACACTTTCACCACATGCCAACAACTGAGAGAAAGCTGGTGTCGACTCTCAGGACAGCGAGCCGCTGGTCTCACCGATGTGCAGGATGGCGTCGTACACACCCATCTGTGTCTCCTTCTGCAGCCGACTCAGGGACTCGGGGGTTCTCGTTACCCATGTCTCCGAACACCACGAATCTGGGGCTGAAACTCATGCTTTCATTCAGGAGCGGTGAAGGAGAACACATCACTCCAGCCAGAGGCACTGCCACAGTGATACACTGAAACACACACACACACACACACACACACACACACACACACACATGAAGCAGAACACATCACTCCAGCCAGAGGCACTGCCACAGTGATACACTGACACACACACACACACACACACACACACACATGAAGCAGAACACATCACTCCAGCCAGAGGCACTGCCACAGTGATACACTGAAACACACACACACACACACACACACACACACACACACACATGAAGCAGAACACATCACTCCAGCCAGAGGCACTGCCACAGTGATACACTGACACACACACACACACACACACACACACACATGAAGCAGAACACATCACTCCAGCCAGAGGCACTGCCACAGTGATACACTGCAACACACACACACACACACACACACACACACATGAAGCAGAACACATCACTCCAGCCAGAGGCACTGCCACAGTGATACACTGAACACACACACACACACACACACACACATGAAGCAGAACACATCACTCCAGCCAGAGGCACTGCCACAGTGATACACTGAAACACACACACACACACACACACACACATGAAGGAGAACACATCACTCCAGCCAGAGGCACTGCCACAGTGATACACTGAAACACACACACACACACACACACACACATGAAGGAGAACACATCACTCCAGCCAGAGGCACTGCCACAGTGATACACTGAAACACACACACACACACACACACACACACACATGAAGCAGAACACATCACTCCAGCCAGAGGCACTGCCACAGTGATACACTGAAACACACACACACACACACACACACACACACATGAAGGAGAACACATCACTCCAGCCAGAGGCACTGCCACAGTGATACACTGAAACACACACACACACACACACACACACACACATGAAGGAGAACACATCACTCCAGCCAGAGGCACTGCCACAGTGATACACTGAACACACACACAACACACACACACACATGAAGGAGAACACATCACTCCAGCCAGAGGCACTGCCACAGTGATACACTGAAACACACACACACACACACACACACACACATGAAGGAGAACACATCACTCCAGCCAGAGGCACTGCCACAGTGATACACTGAAACACACACACACACACACACACACACACACACATGAAGGAGAACACATCACTCCAGCCAGAGGCACTGCCACAGTGATACACTGAACACACACACACACACACACACACACACACACATGAAGGAGAACACATCACTCCAGCCAGAGGCACTGCCACAGTGATACACTGACACACACACACACACACACACACACACACATGAAGGAGAACACATCACTCCAGCCAGAGGCACTGCCACAGTGATACACTGAAACACACACACAACACACACACACACACATGAAGCAGAACACATCACTCCAGCCAGAGGCACTGCCACAGTGATACACTGACACACACACACACACACACACACACACACATGAAGGAGAACACATCACTCCAGCCAGAGGCACTGCCACAGTGATACACTGAACACACACACACACACACACACACACACACACACATGAAGGAGAACACATCACTCCAGCCAGAGGCACTGCCACAGTGATACACTGAAACACACACACATAGGGCTGGGACGGTTACCGCATTACCGCAATACCGCGGTCACGTGACCCCTACCGCAGGTCTAAGCTTGTCACCGTCATCACCGCAAAAAAAAAAAAAAAGTTTCATGACACATAGCATTCCATTTGTGTTGACTATTAGGCCTGTATGCAAGAGTACCTGTGTAATATATCTTGTAGTCTATAATTTGAATTCTATTTTGCTAAAGCATTAAAATACAGGCGCATATGCGATAGCCCCAAAGCAGTAGCCTACCTCAGTTTTTAATTGCACGTGCTTATTTAACGCGATTTCTTGTGTCACGAGTGATAACGGAGCCAACATTGTGGCTGCGGTGAAGAAACTTGGATGGGGATGGCTACCATGCTTCGGTCACAACCTCCATTTAGCCGTCACCAACTCCATGAAGGCAGAAAAAGAACGCACCGCCCGGGCCATGGGTTTGTGTTCGAACGCACGTGACCACTTTCTCTCATAGCTGGCAAAAAAAAAAAAAAAACAACGGCTCCAAAAAGGACAAACTGAGCTGGACCTGCCTCAGCACTCCTTAGTAAGTTTTAACTCTCTTCCAACAGCGATTTAATAAAAACTTTGTTTAAGCCTTGAACCACTAAGACAAAAGCGGACACAAGATGTAAATTAATATAAATATATAATATAAATAATCTGTAATAAAATATAAAAAATATATAAAGAATATTTATATTATATAGCCTAAGTAATATACAATCACGATTTAATGTTAAATTAAATAGCTAGACTTCGTTAAATAGCCTTGAACCACTAAGACAAAAGCGGACACGAGATAGGCCTTTAAATTAATATAAATAGGCTATATAAATAGCTCTGTTATAAAATATAAAAAATATAAATTTTATTTATATTATATAGCCTAAGTAACAATCTGTAGTGTGAGCAGCAACACTTTGTTAAATTAAATAGACTTCGTTAAATAGCCTTGAACCACAAGACAAAAGCGGAAAGGAGATATGTGAATTAATAGGCTAATAATAAATATATAAATAGCTATGTAATAAAATATAAATAATATTTATATTATATAGCCTAAGTAATATACAATCTGTGGTGTGATCAGCAACATTTTGTTAAATTAAATAGCTAGACTTCGTTAAATAGCCTTGACAAAAGCATGATATGTGAATTAATAATATAAATATATAAATAGCTATGTAATAAAATTTAAAAATATATAAATAATATTTATTGGCTATTTTATAGCCTAAGTATACAATCTGTAGTGTGAGCAGCGCAACTTTGTTAAATTAAATAGCTAGACTTCGTTAAATAGCCTTGAACCACTTAGACAAAAGCGGACACGCGATATGTGAATTAATAATATAAATATATAAATAGCTATGTAATAAAATATTAATAATATTTATATTTTATAGCCTAAGTAGCTAATATACAATCTGTAGTGTGAGCAGCAACACTATGTTAAATTAAATAGCTAGACTTCGTTAAATAGCCTTGAACCACTTAGACAAAAGATTTTAATAAAAATATATTAATAGCTATGTAATAAAATATACAAAATATAAATAATATTTATTATATAGCTTAAGTAATATACAATCACGGTAGTACACGGACCTAGTGACTGCATCCTCTTTGAAACCGGTGCTGCAGCTAGTCACCGAGGATCTGTTGCTCCCAGCTGAGGAGGACACCCAATTGACGCGCAATCTCAAAGAAAAAATGTCTGCCGTTTTGATGGAAAATACAGTGCACCCTCAACTCAACTATTGGCAAAGACCGCGTTTGTCGACCCTATAAGGATATTGACATTGCTGACGAGGTGAAGGATGAGCTTATGGAGGAGATGATGATTGATGTGCCCGAAGAGCAGCGTGATGACGGTGATGTAGAGGGAGCAAGTGCACCCAACCCTCCCAAAAAACCGAATCTGGCGGACTTACTTGGAAAAGAAAAGAAAAAAACATCTACTCCGATCCCCAAGAGAATTCGTGTGGAAACAGAGATCAGAAGGTATTTGCAGGAGGAAGCCCTGGATTCCCACGCAGACCCTCTGGTGGCGGGACAATCATGTCCGATTCCCTCTGCTTTCAAAAGTTGCCCGAAAATATATGACCTTTTGCGCTACAAGCATTCCCTCAGAACGTGTGTTCAGTGCAGCAGGTAACGTCGTTACGTCTTTCAGGGCCTCCCTCAAACCTGACAAAGTGAACATGCTGTTTTTTCTAGCCAAAAATATAAAGGCTGGGATGTAAACCATAGCCTAGACATCACTCCATTTTTTGTTCTAAATGTTCCAAATGTGAAATAATAAACGAACGAACATGTTCGTTTTAAGTTCATCTCTTGTGTGTGCGCTTGTTTGCACGCACAATATGTCGACAGCAGCGACGGCTGGGGGTGTGGGGTGGGGGGGGGGGGTTAGGGTATTAGCGGTTTACCGCAATACCGCGGAATTTCTTGCTTTTCAACCGCGGTTAAGAAAAAATCCATATACCGCCCAGCCCTACACACACACACACACTGGGCTTCTCAAACCTACAAGAGTCATGAAAAATACATTCTATTTCAAGAAACAAATAAAAAAGATTACTAACTAATTGTTAGACATTTATAATAAAACATTTCACAATATAAATGTATAATACAATATCAAAAGTATATTTTATAAGAAATCAAATAGATGGCTTTTAAATATTAGGATGGAAAAGTTTAAAGAAAAATTTGGAAAAATATTTTTAAAATAATAATATTAACATAACATTAAAATAAACTAAAATGTATAAATAAAATTGTTATTAAAATAAACTAAATAATGCATCTAACAATACAGAGCTATATGATAATAATTTTTAAAATGAAGGCACAGGTGTAACACTGATGGCGAGTGTGTTTACCGTAGGCGGTGCCGGGGCTCAGGTCTGCCAGCGCCACCCGGTGGACAAACACACGTCTGCGCTCGGGCCCCTCGTTCACGAACACGCGGGAGTTTCCCTTAGCCGAGCGGCTGAAGAGCGGCCCGCCCCACACCCCGAACTCCACCACACTCTCCGTCTCATTAGCTGTGGACCATGTGACCAGCATAGAGCCCGACACACCTGAGAACACACACACATCATCATCCTCATCGGGTCACATGATGACACTCACACCTGCATTACTGTAATGATTAGGAACGATCCTCTTTGACTGACAGCTGTCAATCACTGCCCAAGTGAAAGAAAAGTATACTTCATTGTATTTGAAATATATGCCCCTTTTTCAATGGTACACTGCAAATATCCTAACAAAATATATTCAAAGTATATTAGCATCATGCTTTTACATATTTTCACACTTTAAAGTGTGTTAAAAGTTGCATTGTGAAAATAGGTAAAAGCATGTACTTTTAATATATTTGAAGATAGTGTAACTTTTTGAAATTGAAATTAATTTAGTATAGTTTAGTTTGATCTGGACCTCTCACCGGGATAGGAGATGTGCACCTGCTCCGGCTGGGTTCCTACGGGCGGCACGGCAGCGGCAGAGCCACACAAACACAGAAGAAGAAGAAGTGACGTCATCAGGACCTGAGGGTCACATGATCAGACATCAGAGTTTACTGTACAAAAACACTGCAAATACACCGATCACATGTGCAACCAGAACCAGAGATGACACAAATAATGTTAGGACAAAACAGTCTTAATGTTTATGGAAGGACAGTGTTACTGACATCTGATATACTTTCCAGTAATGCTGAAAAGAAAAGTTTTCTTAGCTAATCACAACTTCCTTAATGTCTGAATAACTTTGTAGGTTATAAAATGCTCTAATTGACGGAGGACTGTATTAATCCACCAGTCAGTGACAAAACTGAGTTCATTTATCAAAGATTTAACAAACTGTATATTACAGATAACCTTCAATACACTTATAAACAACCAATAAACACGATGTGAATTGAAATGAACAAACGCTAATAACCCAAATAAACAACCACTAGATACCATAAATAAACCCTAAATTATTCAACACTCTCAGCTACATAAATAAGCAATTTTTAAAGTTTAAAGTTAAACTAACAAACACGCAAGTGATATCACGAACCTGCTGGTTTAATGTTGATTGCGTGTGTGTGGTGTGTGTTTCCTCAAACTGCCTCAGCTCAGCTGCTGGTCACATGATCGGTGTTTACTCCGTCAGATCACGTGGCACCTCTTTCCCACATGCGTGCGGCGGCGTGCGCGCTCACGTCATTGTTTGTTTCGGTTTTGCCCGTGAGACTGTCGTCGCGTCGGTTTTATAAACGCACTCGAGGAAAAACCAACACTGAGAACACTGTCTGAGAACAACAAAACAGGCTTTAAAAAATAAACATATGTTTATAATTCTCAAAACGTGTTGATACTTTCAGTTTTTATTGCCTTGATTACCTTCTCTATTTCTTTCAGCTCAAAGCAGCGTGTTTGTAGCATGTGTGTTGTCTCGTGCTCTGTATGATGATTGACAGCTGTCAGTCAGTGAGATCAGCGCGTGTGACAGCGACTCCTGGCGGCGGATATCAGCATTACAGCGCGTGTGGAGGATCAAAATTACATTCACTAAAGAAATGGGGTTTTTTAATCAATTCGATTATTTTTCAATTATTATAAAAAATATGCATTTCTGATATTTCTTGGTTTTCCAATTCCATCCATATATATATACATATATATGCATATATATTACTGTTATATACTGTATAGTACCACTGCTAATCTTTAGAGTACTCAAAACTGTGTGCACAAACACATTCTTATTTATAAACAAGAAACTTTTATTTATTTATTTATTTAAAGTTTTATTCATTTTTCTTTAAACATGTTTAATACCTTATAATTTTATAAAGTCCTTTAAAGATCTCATTTGTTAATGGAACTAACAAGAACTAACAATCAGCAACATTTTTACACAATAAATTACCTTTAATGTTAGTTCTCAGACTTTTGATCTTAAAACTGTATCGGTAAATGTTCAGATTAACAAAGATGTAGAAATATTGATCACTGTTAGTTCATGTTAATATTAACTGCTGGACAAGAACAATGAACAGTTAATAAATGATGAATAAACACTGTAACAGATGTATTAACTAACAGTAACTAGTGTAACTTTATTGTAACGAGACCACTGTAGGCGAAGCGGCTTGATTGATTGTAAAGGTTAATACACTTATAAACACAGATGTTTGACTGACAGAAATATCGTGTTCTGAAATATTGAAATGCTAGCCCTTTTATTCACTAGACGTATTAACCTTTGATCTGCGCCTCGGAGCCCCGCCTCTTACACCAGAAGCCCCGCCCCTCACTCCCAGGAGCCCCACCCACAGTGGCCCTGGCTCCGCCCCCTGCTCTCCCGTGGCTTTTAGGCGGAGAGAAGAAGCGTGTCACGACTCTCCGAGACGTCAGGAAGATCCTGGTTTGAGTTCAGCATGTTCATCGACTGCTCCATCTCCTTCAAACCAAAGGACATCATCAGAAACCATCAAGCGTATGGAAGCGCTATATTATAATTATATTATAAAGCCTCGTTCATTTGCAGATGCAGTCGAACGAGTTCTTACAACACAAGCTTTCTCCTCGGCCTTTGACATAGACATAGATAGACATAGATATAGACAGACATGATGTAGACAGATTTAGACACATAGACATAACTGACTTAGATGTAGACAAAGACTTAGACAATGTAGATGTAGATGTGACGCTTACTAACCGCGGCTACAGTGAAACTAAACTTGACCAAGACACATGGAAAACATGAGGACTTAAACACACACAGGACTAACGACGAGGCGAGGGACACCGGTGACAACATGACACATCAGACCAAGGGAACACATGGCAGGATCCCATGACTTGAACAGGGGATCACATGACAGACATGAAAACCACCGTGACACAATAACTTTATTCTAGATCTGCTGTAAAGCCTAAACACTCTCTGTTACTGTAATCTCCTGTTATCACTGTAAAGCTGCTGTGAAACTCTAGATTGTTAAAGCACTGTATAGATGGAGACGAGAGTGTGTGTGAGTGTGTGTCGCTGTATAGATGAAGGGACGTGACTTGACTTTATTAATAAAGTTTGATTGATTACCCGCTTCATCTCCGGATCACTGGAGTTCATGACTTTGGGAAGGAGAAGGACTATGAGGAGAGGAAGAACCATCATCAGAACCTGAGGGAACAAGAGCACAGCAAGCGTCACACGGCTGCGGGAAGCGACCGGACTGGCACTGGACCGGTTCTGCAGCGACGCACCATCGGGTTCATGAGGAAATCAGACCAGATCCAGGTCTCCCCGGGATGAAGTACGAGTGCAGGCCGAGGCTCCTCATCTGGAGAGGGTACGGCAGTTCGGATCACCTCTGAGGTTCTGATGTAGTCCACCACACGAGCCCTCAGAGACAATATAAACAATCCTTTTAAAAATCTATGTGGATCAAATGTAATCACAAGTAGTAATAATGCATTCCAGGAAAAGTGTAATCTAATATAGATTATAATACTAACTACAAATTCCTTATGTAATTTAACTACCAGCACTTCACTTCACATGTACGCATGTTTAACAGCCACTGTAACTGACTTCAACGCATTAAAATCTCTGTAAACCGCAGATCTATCCTCCTCTGTGAGATTGAGTGGTTAGTTTAGCACAAACCGTGATGTAACAGTGTTTTACAGTAGAAGTTTAACATCCACACACACCTCATCTTCCCGGTAGCCGTGATGTCGACTCGCACCGGCTGGAACCTGTAGGTTGGAGAGGAGATTTCCAGAACATATGATCCCGAAGGAACGTCACAGACGGAGAATCCTCCATCTTCTCTGCAGA
>JAQIUQ010001427.1:0-12213 GCA_030378365.1 Hybognathus amarus | reverse complement strand
TCATGGCCCTCTATCAGAATCCAGAGTTTCAAGAAGATCAGAGAAACTCAAAATTTCGCCCCTCCAAAAAAAACGACAGTGGTACCCCTTTTGATTTTTTTTGGGGGTGAGAAATTAAGTTTCTCCAATTTTCTCAAAACTCTGGATTCTGATAGAGGGCCATGAGACTTAGACCTGAGTGCCAAAATGGAGTCTCTAGACCCTTCCAGAGCTGAGATATTGAGATCTACGTAGCATTTATGCCATTACAAATATCTCAATATCTCAGCTCTGGAAGGGCCTAGAGACTCCATTTTGGCACTCAGGTCTAAGTCTCATGGCCCTCTATCAGAATCCAGAGTTTCAAGAAGATCAGAGAAACTCAAAATTTCGCCCCTCCAAAAAAAACGACAGTGGTACCCCTTTTGATTTTTTTTTGGGGGTGAGAAATTAAGTTTCTCCAATTTTCTCAAAACTCTGGATTCTGATAGAGGGCCATGAGACTTAGACCTGAGTGCCAAAATGGAGTCTCTAGACCCTTCCAGAGCTGAGATATTGAGATCTACGTAGCATTTATGCCATTACAAATATCTCAATATCTCAGCTCTGGAAGGGCCTAGAGACTCCATTTTGGCACTCAGGTCTAAGTCTCATGGCCCTCTATCAGAATCCAGAGTTTCAAGAAGATCAGAGAAACTCAAAATTTCGCCCCTCCAAAAAAAAACGACAGTGGTACCCCTTTTGATTTTTTTTGGGGGGTGAGAAATTAAGTTTCTCCAATTTTCTCTAAACTCTGGATTCTGATAGAGGGCCATGAGACTTAGACCTGAGTGCCAAAATGGAGTCTCTAGACCCTTCCAGAGCTGAGATATTGAGATCTACGTAGCATTTATGCCATTACAAATATCTCAATATCTCAGCTCTGGAAGGGCCTAGAGACTCCATTTTGGCACTCAGGTCTAAGTCTCATGGCCCTCTATCAGAATCCAGAGTTTCAAGAAGATCAGAGAAACTCAAAATTTTGACCCCTCCAAAAAAAACGACAGTGGTACCCCTTTTGATTTTTTTTTCGGGGTGAGAAATTAAGTTTCTCCAATCTTCTCAAAACTCTGGATTCTGATAGAGGGCCATGAGACTTAGACCTGAATGCCAAAAATGAGTCTCTAGACCCTTCCAGAGCTGAGATATTGAGATCTACGTAGCATTTATGCCATTACAAATATCTCAATATCTCAGCTCTGGAAGGGCCTAGAGACTCCATTTTGGCACTCAGGTCTAAGTCTCATGGCCCTCTATCAGAATCCAGAGTTTCAAGAAGATCAGAGAAACTCAAAATTTCGCCCCTCCAAAAAAAACGACAGTGGTACCCCTTTTGATTTTTTTTGGGGGTGAGAAATTAAGTTTCTCCAATTTTCTCAAAACTCTGGATTCTGATAGAGGGCCATGAGACTTAGACCTGAGTGCCAAAATGGAGTCTCTAGACCCTTCCATAGCTGAGATATTGAGATCTACGTAGCATTTATGCCATTACAAATATCTCAATATCTCAGCTCTGGAAGGGCCTAGAGACTCCATTTTGGCACTCAGGTCTAAGTCTCATGGCCCTCTATCAGAATCCAGAGTTTCAAGAAGATCAGAGAAACTCAAAATTTCGCCCCTCCAAAAAAAACGACAGTGGTACCCCTTTTGATTTTTTTTTGGGGGTGAGAAATTAAGTTTCTCCAATTTTCTCAAAACTCTGGATTCTGATAGAGGGCCATGAGACTTAGACCTGAGTGCCAAAATGGAGTCTCTAGACCCTTCCAGAGCTGAGATATTGAGACCTACGTAGCATTTAAGCCATTACAAATATCTCAATATCTCAGCTCTGGAAGGGCCTAGAGACTCCATTTTGGCACTCAGGTCTAAGTCTCATGGCCCTCTATCAGAATCCAGAGTTTCAAGAAGATCAGAGAAACTCAAAATTTCGCCCCTCCAAAAAAAACGACAGTGGTACCCCTTTTGATTTTTTTTTGGGGGTGAGAAATTAAGTTTCTCCAATTTTCTCAAAACTCTGGATTCTGATAGAGGGCCATGAGACTTAGACCTGAGTGCCAAAATGGAGTCTCTAGACCCTTCCAGAGCTGAGATATTGAGACCTACGTAGCATTTAAGCCATTACAAATATCTCAATATCTCAGCTCTGGAAGGGCCTAGAGACTCCATTTTGGCACTCAGGTCTAAGTCTCATGGCCCTCTATCAGAATCCAGAGTTTCAAGAAGATCAGAGAAACTCAAAATTTCGCCCCTCCAAAAAAAACGACAGTGGTACCCCTTTTGATTTTTTTTGGGGGTGAGAAATTAAGTTTCTCCAATTTTCTCAAAACTCTGGATTCTGATAGAGGGCCATGAGACTTAGACCTGAGTGCCAAAATGGAGTCTCTAGACCCTTCCAGAGCTGAGATATTGAGATCTACGTAGCATTTATGCCATTACAAATATCTCAATATCTCAGCTCTGGAAGGGCCTAGAGACTCCATTTTGGCACTCAGGTCTAAGTCTCATGGCCCTCTATCAGAATCCAGAGTTTCAAGAAGATCAGAGAAACTCAAAATTTCGCCCCTCCAAAAAAAACGACAGTGGTACCCCTTTTGATTTTTTTGGGGGGTGAGAAATTAAGTTTCTCCAATTTTCTCAAAACTCTGGATTCTGATAGAGGGCCATGAGACTTAGACCTGAGTGCCAAAATGGAGTCTCTAGACCCTTCCAGAGCTGAGATATTGAGATCTACGTAGCATTTATGCCATTACAAATATCTCAATATCTCAGCTCTGGAAGGGCCTAGAGACTCCATTTTGGCACTCAGGTCTAAGTCTCATGGCCCTCTATCAGAATCCAGAGTTTCAAGAAGATCAGAGAAACTCAAAATTTCGCCCCTCCAAAAAAAACGACAGTGGTACCCCTTTTGATTTTTTTTTGGGGGTGAGAAATTAAGTTTCTCCAATTTTCTCAAAACTCTGGATTCTGATAGAGGGCCATGAGACTTAGACCTGAATGCCAAAATGAGTCTCTAGACCCTTCCAGAGCTGAGATATTGAGATCTACGTAGCATTTATGCCATTACAAATATCTCAATATCTCAGCTCTGGAAGGGCCTAGAGACTCCATTTTGGCACTCAGGTCTAAGTCTCATGGCCCTCTATCAGAATCCAGAGTTTCAAGAAGATCAGAGAAACTCAAAATTTCGCCCCTCCAAAAAAAACGACAGTGGTACCCCTTTTGATTTTTTTTGGGGGGTGAGAAATTAAGTTTCTCCAATTTTCTCAAAACTCTGGATTCTGATAGAGGGCCATGAGACTTAGACCTGAGTGCCAAAATGGAGTCTCTAGACCCTTCCAGAGCTGAGATATTGAGATCTACGTAGCATTTATGCCATTACAAATATCTCAATATCTCAGCTCTGGAAGGGCCTAGAGACTCCATTTTGGCACTCAGGTCTAAGTCTCATGGCCCTCTATCAGAATCCAGAGTTTCAAGAAGATCAGAGAAACTCAAAATTTCGCCCCTCCAAAAAAAACGACAGTGGTACCCCTTTTGATTTTTTTGGGGGGTGAGAAATTAAGTTTCTCCAATTTTCTCAAAACTCTGGATTCTGATAGAGGGCCATGAGACTTAGACCTGAGTGCCAAAATGGAGTCTCTAGACCCTTCCAGAGCTGAGATATTGAGATCTACGTAGCATTTATGCCATTACAAATATCTCAATATCTCAGCTCTGGAAGGGCCTAGAGACTCCATTTTGGCACTCAGGTCTAAGTCTCATGGCCCTCTATCAGAATCCAGAGTTTCAAGAAGATCAGAGAAACTCAAAATTTCGCCCCTCCAAAAAAAACGACAGTGGTACCCCTTTTGATTTTTTTTGGGGGTGAGAAATTAAGTTTCTCCAATTTTCTCAAAACTCTGGATTCTGATAGAGGGCCATGAGACTTAGACCTGAGTGCCAAAATGAGTCTCTAGACCCTTCCAGAGCTGAGATATTGAGATCTACGTAGCATTTATGCCATTACAAATATCTCAATATCTCAGCTCTGGAAGGGCCTAGAGACTCCATTTTGGCACTCAGGTCTAAGTCTCATGGCCCTCTATCAGAATCCAGAGTTTCAAGAAGATCAGAGAAACTCAAAATTTCGCCCCTCCAAAAAAAACGACAGTGGTACCCCTTTTGATTTTTTTTGGGGGGTGAGAAATTAAGTTTCTCCAATTTTCTCAAAACTCTGGATTCTGATAGAGGGCCATGAGACTTAGACCTGAGTGCCAAAATGGAGTCTCTAGACCCTTCCAGAGCTGAGATATTGAGATCTACGTAGCATTTATGCCATTACAAATATCTCAATATCTCAGCTCTGGAAGGGCCTAGAGACTCCATTTTGGCACTCAGGTCTAAGTCTCATGGCCCTCTATCAGAATCCAGAGTTTCAAGAAGATCAGAGAAACTCAAAATTTCGACCCCTCCAAAAAAAACGACAGTGGTACCCCTTTTGATTTTTTTTGGGGGTGAGAAATTAAGTTTCTCCAATTTTCTCAAAACTCTGGATTCTGATAGAGGGCCATGAGACTTAGACCTGAGTGCCAAAATGGAGTCTCTAGACCCTTCCAGAGCTGAGATATTGAGATCTACGTAGCATTTATGCCATTACAAATATCTCAATATCTCAGCTCTGGAAGGGCCTAGAGACTCCATTTTGGCACTCAGGTCTAAGTCTCATGGCCCTCTATCAGAATCCAGAGTTTCAAGAAGATCAGAGAAACTCAAAATTTCGCCCCTCCAAAAAAAACGACAGTGGTACCCCTTTTGATTTTTTTGGGGGGTGAGAAATTAAGTTTCTCCAATTTTCTCAAAACTCTGGATTCTGATAGAGGGCCATGAGACTTAGACCTGAGTGCCAAAATGGAGTCTCTAGACCCTTCCAGAGCTGAGATATTGAGATCTACGTAGCATTTATGCCATTACAAATATCTCAATATCTCAGCTCTGGAAGGGCCTAGAGACTCCATTTTGGCACTCAGGTCTAAGTCTCATGGCCCTCTATCAGAATCCAGAGTTTCAAGAAGATCAGAGAAACTCAAAATTTCGCCCCTCCAAAAAAAACGACAGTGGTACCCCTTTTGATTTTTTTTGGGGGGTGAGAAATTAAGTTTCTCCAATTTTCTCAAAACTCTGGATTCTGATAGAGGGCCATGAGACTTAGACCTGAGTGCCAAAATGGAGTCTCTAGACCCTTCCAGAGCTGAGATATTGAGATCTACGTAGCATTTATGCCATTACAAATATCTCAATATCTCAGCTCTGGAAGGGCCTAGAGACTCCATTTTGGCACTCAGGTCTAAGTCTCATGGCCCTCTATCAGAATCCAGAGTTTCAAGAAGATCAGAGAAACTCAAAATTTCGCCCCTCCAAAAAAAACGACAGTGGTACCCCTTTTGATTTTTTTTGGGGGGTGAGAAATTAAGTTTCTCCAATTTTCTCAAAACTCTGGATTCTGATAGAGGGCCATGAGACTTAGACCTGAGTGCCAAAATGGAGTCTCTAGACCCTTCCAGAGCTGAGATATTGAGACCTACGTAGCATTTAAGCCATTACAAATATCTCAATATCTCAGCTCTGGAAGGGCCTAGAGACTCCATTTTGGCACTCAGGTCTAAGTCTCATGGCCCTCTATCAGAATCCAGAGTTTCAAGAAGATCAGAGAAACTCAAAATTTCGCCCCTCCAAAAAAAACGACAGTGGTACCCCTTTTGATTTTTTTTGGGGGGTGAGAAATTAAGTTTCTCCAATTTTCTCAAAACTCTGGATTCTGATAGAGGGCCATGAGACTTAGACCTGAGTGCCAAAATGGAGTCTCTAGACCCTTCCAGAGCTGAGATATTGAGACCTACGTAGCATTTAAGCCATTACAAATATCTCAATATCTCAGCTCTGGAAGGGCCTAGAGACTCCATTTTGGCACTCAGGTCTAAGTCTCATGGCCCTCTATCAGAATCCAGAGTTTCAAGAAGATCAGAGAAACTCAAAATTTCGCCCCTCCAAAAAAAACGACAGTGGTACCCCTTTTGATTTTTTTTGGGGGGTGAGAAATTAAGTTTCTCCAATTTTCTCAAAACTCTGGATTCTGATAGAGGGCCATGAGACTTAGACCTGAGTGCCAAAATGGAGTCTCTAGACCCTTCCAGAGCTGAGATATTGAGACCTACGTAGCATTTAAGCCATTACAAATATCTCAATATCTCAGCTCTGGAAGGGCCTAGAGACTCCATTTTGGCACTCAGGTCTAAGTCTCATGGCCCTCTATCAGAATCCAGAGTTTCAAGAAGATCAGAGAAACTCAAAATTTCGACCCCTCCAAAAAAAACGACAGTGGTACCCCTTTTGATTTTTTTTTGGGGGTGAGAAATTAAGTTTCTCCAATCTTCTCAAAACTCTGGATTCTGATAGAGGGCCATGAGACTTAGACCTGAGTGCCAAAATGGAGTCTCTAGACCCTTCCAGAGCTGAGATATTGAGATCTACGTAGCATTTAAGCCATTACAAATATCTCAATATCTCAGCTCTGGAAGGGCCTAGAGACTCCATTTTGGCACTCAGGTCTAAGTCTCATGGCCCTCTATCAGAATCCAGAGTTTCAAGAAGATCAGAGAAACTCAAAATTTCGCCCCTCCAAAAAAAACGACAGTGGTACCCCTTTTGATTTTTTTTGGGGGTGAGAAATTAAGTTTCTCCAATTTTCTCAAAACTCTGGATTCTGATAGAGGGCCATGAGACTTAGACCTGAGTGCCAAAATGGAGTCTCTAGACCCTTCCAGAGCTGAGATATTGAGATCTACGTAGCATTTATGCCATTACAAATATCTCAATATCTCAGCTCTGGAAGGGCCTAGAGACTCCATTTTGGCACTCAGGTCTAAGTCTCATGGCCCTCTATCAGAATCCAGAGTTTCAAGAAGATCAGAGAAACTCAAAATTTTGACCCCTCCAAAAAAAACGACAGTGGTACCCCTTTTGATTTTTTTTGGGGGTGAGAAATTAAGTTTCTCCAATCTTCTCAAAACTCTGGATTCTGATAGAGGGCCATGAGACTTAGACCTGAATGCCAAAAATGAGTCTCTAGACCCTTCCAGAGCTGAGATATTGAGATCTACGTAGCATTTATGCCATTACAAATATCTCAATATCTCAGCTCTGGAAGGGCCTAGAGACTCCATTTTGGCACTCAGGTCTAAGTCTCATGGCCCTCTATCAGAATCCAGAGTTTCAAGAAGATCAGAGAAACTCAAAATTTCGCCCCTCCAAAAAAAACGACAGTGGTACCCCTTTTGATTTTTTTTGGGGGTGAGAAATTAAGTTTCTCCAATTTTCTCAAAACTCTGGATTCTGATAGAGGGCCATGAGACTTAGACCTGAGTGCCAAAATGGAGTCTCTAGACCCTTCCAGAGCTGAGATATTGAGATCTACGTAGCATTTATGCCATTACAAATATCTCAATATCTCAGCTCTGGAAGGGCCTAGAGACTCCATTTTGGCACTCAGGTCTAAGTCTCATGGCCCTCTATCAGAATCCAGAGTTTCAAGAAGATCAGAGAAACTCAAAATTTCGCCCCTCCAAAAAAAACGACAGTGGTACCCCTTTTGATTTTTTTTGGGGGGTGAGAAATTAAGTTTCTCCAATTTTCTCAAAACTCTGGATTCTGATAGAGGGCCATGAGACTTAGACCTGAGTGCCAAAATGGAGTCTCTAGACCCTTCCAGAGCTGAGATATTGAGATCTACGTAGCATTTATGCCATTACAAATATCTCAATATCTCAGCTCTGGAAGGGCCTAGAGACTCCATTTTGGCACTCAGGTCTAAGTCTCATGGCCCTCTATCAGAATCCAGAGTTTCAAGAAGATCAGAGAAACTCAAAATTTCGCCCCTCCAAAAAAAACGACAGTGGTACCCCTTTTGATTTTTTTTGGGGGTGAGAAATTAAGTTTCTCCAATTTTCTCAAAACTCTGGATTCTGATAGAGGGCCATGAGACTTAGACCTGAGTGCCAAAATGGAGTCTCTAGACCCTTCCAGAGCTGAGATATTGAGATCTACGTAGCATTTATGCCATTACAAATATCTCAATATCTCAGCTCTGGAAGGGCCTAGAGACTCCATTTTGGCACTCAGGTCTAAGTCTCATGGCCCTCTATCAGAATCCAGAGTTTCAAGAAGATCAGAGAAACTCAAAATTTCGCCCCTCCAAAAAAAACGACAGTGGTACCCCTTTTGATTTTTTTTGGGGGGTGAGAAATTAAGTTTCTCCAATTTTCTCAAAACTCTGGATTCTGATAGAGGGCCATGAGACTTAGACCTGAGTGCCAAAATGGAGTCTCTAGACCCTTCCAGAGCTGAGATATTGAGATCTACGTAGCATTTATGCCATTACAAATATCTCAATATCTCAGCTCTGGAAGGGCCTAGAGACTCCATTTTGGCACTCAGGTCTAAGTCTCATGGCCCTCTATCAGAATCCAGAGTTTCAAGAAGATCAGAGAAACTCAAAATTTTGACCCCTCCAAAAAAAACGACAGTGGTACCCCTTTTGATTTTTTTTTGGGGGTGAGAAATTAAGTTTCTCCAATCTTCTCAAAACTCTGGATTCTGATAGAGGGCCATGAGACTTAGACCTGAATGCCAAAAATGAGTCTCTAGACCCTTCCAGAGCTGAGATATTGAGATCTACGTAGCATTTATGCCATTACAAATATCTCAATATCTCAGCTCTGGAAGGGCCTAGAGACTCCATTTTGGCACTCAGGTCTAAGTCTCATGGCCCTCTATCAGAATCCAGAGTTTCAAGAAGATTAGAGAAACTCAAAATTTCGCCCCTCCAAAAAAAACGACAGTGGTACCCCTTTTGATTTTTTTTGGGGGTGAGAAATTAAGTTTCTCCAATTTTCTCAAAACTCTGGATTCTGATAGAGGGCCATGAGACTTAGACCTGAGTGCCAAAATGGAGTCTCTAGACCCTTCCATAGCTGAGATATTGAGATCTACGTAGCATTTATGCCATTACAAATATCTCAATATCTCAGCTCTGGAAGGGCCTAGAGACTCCATTTTGGCACTCAGGTCTAAGTCTCATGGCCCTCTATCAGAATCCAGAGTTTCAAGAAGATCAGAGAAACTCAAAATTTCGCCCCTCCAAAAAAAACGACAGTGGTACCCCTTTTGATTTTTTTGGGGGGTGAGAAATTAAGTTTCTCCAATTTTCTCAAAACTCTGGATTCTGATAGAGGGCCATGAGACTTAGACCTGAGTGCCAAAATGGAGTCTCTAGACCCTTCCAGAGCTGAGATATTGAGATCTACGTAGCATTTATGCCATTACAAATATCTCAATATCTCAGCTCTGGAAGGGCCTAGAGACTCCATTTTGGCACTCAGGTCTAAGTCTCATGGCCCTCTATCAGAATCCAGAGTTTCAAGAAGATCAGAGAAACTCAAAATTTCGCCCCTCCAAAAAAAACGACAGTGGTACCCCTTTTGATTTTTTTTGGGGGTGAGAAATTAAGTTTCTCCAATCTTCTCAAAACTCTGGATTCTGATAGAGGGCCATGAGACTTAGACCTGAATGCCAAAAATGAGTCTCTAGACCCTTCCAGAGCTGAGATATTGAGATCTACGTAGCATTTATGCCATTACAAATATCTCAATATCTCAGCTCTGGAAGGGCCTAGAGACTCCATTTTGGCACTCAGGTCTAAGTCTCATGGCCCTCTATCAGAATCCAGAGTTTTGAGAAGATTAGAGAAACTCAAAATTTCGCCCCTCCAAAAAAAACGACAGTGGTACCCCTTTTGATTTTTTTTGGGGGTGAGAAATTAAGTTTCTCCAATTTTCTCAAAACTCTGGATTCTGATAGAGGGCCATGAGACTTAGACCTGAGTGCCAAAATGGAGTCTCTAGACCCTTCCATAGCTGAGATATTGAGATCTACGTAGCATTTATGCCATTACAAATATCTCAATATCTCAGCTCTGGAAGGGCCTAGAGACTCCATTTTGGCACTCAGGTCTAAGTCTCATGGCCCTCTATCAGAATCCAGAGTTTCAAGAAGATCAGAGAAACTCAAAATTTCGCCCCTCCAAAAAAAACCACATTGGTACCCCTTTTGATTTTTTGGGGGGGTCAAGTCAAGTCAAGTCACATTTATTTATATAGCGCTTTTCACAATACAGATTGTATCAAAGCAGCTTCACAGTGATAACATGACAGAAGTACAACACAGATAAGTAATATTGTTAAATGGTAAAAACCCGACTAAGCAAGCCAAAAGCAAGGCAAAGCAAGGCGACAGTGGCAAGGAACCAAAACTCCATCAGATTGGATGGAGAAAAAACCTTGGGAGAACCCAGGCTCAGTCGGGGCCAGTTCTCCTCTGGCTTACATTCATATTGTTTATATATAAATATTAAATATAAATATTGTTCATATATAATATGGAGCCATAACATATCGACCAGCGTTGAGTCGTCTCTTCACAGGCGTTGGGGCATCTGAGATCCCCGTGAGAGGCTGGATACAAACTGGACCTGACAAACGCCATTTTCTCGGGACAACCGTCCCGAGATAACAGCAGAAAGGCAGATGGGAGATAATTAGCATAGCTGATGTTCAGAATGATTTCCATTATACAGGAGTCAGTGTTAGAAAATCACTATCTCACAAACTCTCCGCAACCCAACCATACAGCGCCGAACGTGTCGAACCGTTTGTCTAAAAGGCTGTCGAGCCCCACTGCCGCGGTACTGCAGGGTCAGTGGCAAACGGTTCTGTATGGCATAACAGAGGACTAAAAGGTAAGCGTTATGTGAATGCTTGACTGAAGAATGCGTCTTTAGTCTAGTTTTAAACTGTGTTAAAAACTAGACTAAAGAGTTTTAAACTGTGAGAAATTAAGTTTCTCCAATTTTCTTCTAAACTCTGGATTCTGATAGAGGGCCATGAGACTTAGACCTGAATGCCAAAAATGAGTCTCTAGACCCTTCCAGAGCTGAGATATTGAGATCTACGTAGCATTTATGCCATTACAAATATCTCAATATCTCAGCTCTGGAAGGGCCTAGAGACTCCATTTTGGCACTCAGGTCTAAGTCTCATGGCCCTCTATCAGAATCCAGAGTTTCAAGAAGATCAGAGAAACTCAAAATTTCGCCCCTCCAAAAAAAACGACAGTGGTACCCCTTTTGATTTTTTTTGGGGGGTGAGAAATTAAGTTTCTCCAATTTTCTCAAAACTCTGGATTCTGATAGAGGGCCATGAGACTTAGACCTGAGTGCCAAAATGGAGTCTCTAGACCCTTCCATAGCTGAGATATTGAGATCTACGTAGCATTTATGCCATTACAAATATCTCAATATCTCAGCTCTGGAAGGGCCTAGAGACTCCATTTTGGCACTCAGGTCTAAGTCTCATGGCCCTCTATCAGAATCCAGAGTTTCAAGAAGATCAGAGAAACTCAAAATTTTGACCCCTCCAAAAAAAACGACAGTGGTACCCCTTTTGATTTTTTTTTGGGGTGAGAAATTAAGTTTCTCCAATTTTCTCAAAACTCTGGATTCTGATAGAGGGCCATGAGACTTAGACCTGAATGCCAAAAATGAGTCTCTAGACCCTTCCAGAGCTGAGATATTGAGATCTACGTAGCATTTATGCCATTACAAATATCTCAATATCTTAGCTCTGGAAGGGTCTAGAGACTCCATTTTGGCACTCAGGTCTAAGTCTCATGGCCCTCTATCAGAATCCAGAGTTTCGAGAAGATTAGAGAAACTCAAAATTTCGCCCCTCCAAAAAAAACGACAGTGGTACCCCTTTTGATTTTTTTTGGGGGTGAGAAATTAAGTTTCTCCAATTTTCTCAAAACTCTGGATTCTGATAGAGGGCCATGAGACTTAGACCTGAGTGCCAAAATGGAGTCTCTAGACCCTTCCATAGCTGAGATATTGAGATCTACGTAGGATTTATGCCATTACAAATATCTCAATATCTCAGCTCTGGAAGGGCCTAGAGACTCCATTTTGGCCCTCTATCAGACTGAATCAGGCCCTGAATCAGGCACTCAGAGAAACTTAATTTGGCCCTGAATCAGGCACTCAGGTCTAAGTCTCATGGCCCTCTATCAGAATCCAGAGTTTCAAGAAGATCAGAGAAACTCAAAATTTCG